>LOJH01000013.1:19528-58178 GCA_001685095.1 Ellobius talpinus | reverse complement strand
GGTCTGGTGCCCTCTTCTGGCCTGCAGACATAACACACAGACAGAATATTGTATATATAATAAATAAATATTAAAAAAAAGATACCAAGGAAAGGAAAAAAGTAAATTCTGGGAGGGATAAGAAGGGGCTACATTCATGAACTAGCAAGTGACTGATGGGAAATGTCAGGCTCTGAGTCTCAGTGGCGTTGGGAGGAAGTGGTCAGGTGTACCTGGATGTTTGACTTGAGTAGGAAAGACAGGAGTCAAGCTCAGGTAGGTGGCCCACATCTGTGACTTTCTCAAGGTAGGGCTTTGGCATTTCAGCCTCAGCTCTGCACATGTGAGCACGGAGCCAGGCATGTCTGCCTATACAAACAGGTTGGACACAGATTGTTGGAAGGTGGCCAGGTGGGGCATCCAATGTCTGCCCACCCCAGGGAGACGTTTGTTGAGGCAGATGTACCAGGACAGCAGCATTCAGCAAGCAACTCCCATCTCCTGTTGTATAACCCATGCTCTTCTCAGGAATCATTTGGTACCCAGTGAGGGTCAGAGCACACATCCTTCTAACCTGGGCATTTTCTTACTGGATATTTATTGACCTGCTCTATGCAACAAGTCAGCAATTTGGAGAGGGTACCACTGTTTGTGAGTTGGTCTCCCTGCTTCTTAGAGCAGCCGGTAGAAAGGCAAGGTGTGGCTCAACAATAGACACTGTATTGGTCTACTGTGTCCCTGTTCCATCCCTCCTCTGCTGTACCTAAAGGTAGGCATTGCCCCCACCCCACATTTTAGAGAAGAAGCAGTGGGGGCCCCGAGTCCATGGTTTGCCCAGTGACTAACACCTCTGCAGGACTTTTCATAGGAAGTGGCCTTTGAGGAGGAAGGGTCTGTTTAGAGCAGGCGCCAACGGCTCTGTGTATGGTCGCATTCTTGCTGCTGACCTCCTATTCTGTCTCCACAGAGTGCAGCAGCTGCCCCAAGCCCTGTGCTTGGCAACATTCCCCCCAATGATGGGATGCCCGGAGGCCCCATCCCGCCAGGTTTCTTTCAGGTATGTGCTGGCCTGGGCCCCTGTGCTGGGCAGGTGGGAGGAGAGGAGGACAGGGGAAAGCAGCTCGGTTTGCCATGGTTTAAATACAGTTGCTTTGTGCTGGTTGAGGCCCTGCACCTCATCTCATCCACTTCTCCAAAAGCTGCAGAAGGGAAGAAAGAGATGGGAATGTGCCTACCTCCAGGCGGGCTATGGCAGTGCCCTTCTGCCCCCTCCGGTGTGGGGGAGGTCAGTGCTTCCAGGCCAATGTGGAGCTTTCTTTTGACAAAAGGTGTATTCTTTGTCTTCCCCCCTTTTAATGAGTAAACCGTCCTTTGTTTCTGTTCTGTTGCCGCTGTCATCGCCATTGTTTACCTTTCCTGTCCAAACTACAAACCTTAGGTGTAACTAGAAAGACAAAGGACCCCCGCCACAGGGCTCAGCATCCTTTTGCTGGTTAACCACTAATTTCCCCCCCCAAGTGTGAACACAGCAGCACCTGGCAGTATTTGTGCCTGCACTCTGCCCACCACAGGCAGGAACGCGTCCCACATGGGATGGGAGCCCCGCCTTGCCTTCTCTACAACACACTGTTGGTCTTTCTGGTGGGGTGTGGTTATGGGAGGTGTGAAGTCACCTACCTGTCTTGTTTTGTCAGGGTAGGGTGTGGCTATCCCCCCTCCTCTACACCTCCTTTTTCATTCTCTCCCTTCCCTTCTGGTACTTGGTCCTCCTCCGCCAAGCTGAGGTTGGGAAGTGCTGCCTGGAGTGCTGGCAGCCTTACCCGCGGGACTGTGAGAAAGAGACTAGTGGAGCTTTTGATTGTGACATCGTCCATTCTTTCAAGCCTGTCCTTACTGAGTTGGAGAAGGTCCTGGTTGTTCATGCTTCTGAAGAGTTGGGGCTCCCAGATAGGGTTGTGTTGACAGCTCTTAATGGAAAACTCATGAATTCAGAGTTAGACCAGAGGGCCCTGTGCACAGTGCATGACGGGAGCATTGGAGTCGTGAGCAAAGACAAGACTGACACCCCGTGGAATCATTAAGGCTCTCTTCTTCCTGTACCTTGGCTAGGAGACACTTCCACTTTGCAAGATTGCACATTTTAGTTCATGGTAAATCTGGGAAGAGGAAGGCTAGAGCACATACTCACTAAGAAGGTCAGTGAAATTGTCTTACTCTTTAAAGCAGATGCATCAGACTGCTCGTCAGATTGGCACTGAGAACAGAGAGATACAGGGACGACAGTTCAGGCCATCAGATGGCCACATGTGTATCTGTGTGCTCCCAGCATGCCACTAGAACTAGGGCCTTGTCCAAGTATGGAGACAGGAGCTGCTTCAGAAGTCTTGGGGTAAGACAGCAGACTTGAGGAGAGCCTGAGAGACAATAAGAGCTTAAAACCCCCTGGGGCCTGTTGACCCAAGAAAGGCCAGAGCTATACCAGAGGGGAGACACTGATCCAGCCAGCTTCTCTACTTTGTCCTGCTCAGTGGGAGTTTTTTTCTTGTTCATGTATCTCTGAACATGGCATCACAGGTGCCATGATGCAGGGAAAGCACGGCTTCCCTGCCTGGTAGACAGAACCCACCCCAGTATCTCAGCCACTCATGTCTCTGTCTTGAGTTTTCTCAGGGGAGTTTTTAGCTCCCAGGTTCCCGCTGCAGGCTCTGTAGTGAGAAGTGAACAGTAGCTAACTGTGGGTTTTTAAACAAATTAGGTACTTTTTAAAGTTTATTTTATGTATATGAATATTTTGCATGCATATCCATATGTAAGCCATGTATGTGCCTGATGCCAATGGAGGTCAGAGCAGTGCTGGATCCCCTAGAACTGGAGTTATGGATAGTTATGAACCACCGTGTGAGTACTGAAAATTTAACCTGCAATCTCTGCGAGAGCAACAAGTGCTCTTAACTGCTGAGCCATCTCTCTAGTTCTGCCAATTGTATTTTTAAAAATAGGCTGTTGACTTCTATTTTGGCCTGAGCCTAGGACAAGGAATGGGTCTGTTGATATGTGGGCAGCTCTCAGCTTCCTGCTTTGCTAGAATCTTCCATGGTTAAGTTCTAATTCCACTCATACTTTGTGGGCCCTCTCCTATGATGCTTGGGCGGTGTGGTCAGAAAGCCCAAACTAGTTCCTGCCCTTATTTAGCCACTACCAGCCACTGTTAAACAGAGGTATCTTTTAGATTCTTGCCTTGAGGTCATCTCTCTTCCCTAGGCAAAGTGCACTGCCAGGGGTTGGCTGGGCCATTCAGGATGGTTCTGGAGCCCTGGCTTCTCTGCTTTCTCACTGACTGTGAGCAGTTTGTGTTTTTTACTCCCCAGCATCATTCTCCTTCCTTCAGATGAAGGGAGGTAGGGCAGCCCAGGCACTGAGCATGGTGCTTGCTGTCTTTGATGCTGACCACTTGGCCTGGGCCCCTGCAAAGAGAAAGGGCATCTCTTTGTAAAGGAGGAAGTCAACAGCCCATTTCCGGAACAGATCAGCTCTCGACAGGAATATTAGCGATTGATTGCCACCCTTTACTGGCTTCAGGCAGCCACTCTGATATTGGAAGGGAAATAAAGATGATATCAGGGGTTTTATCTGGTTGTCAACAATTGTACTTCTTAGCTATAGCCTAGGCAGGTGGCTGTGCTGCAAGAGGGCTGTGTCTTGGGAGGCCAGCCCGGGTGGCCAGGCCAGCTTTGTCCTGCCCCTGTCCTGCAGTATCATACAACTTCTCCAAGTCAAAACTACAACACTAGTTTGTCCTAAATTTAGAAACCAGTAGGGGCTCCACAGTGGTAAGGAGGGGACAGCTGAATACCGCTCACAGAGGCTCCCAAAACATCATGCGGGACTCCCTCTGTTAGGCCTCCAACCACAATGCAGAAGGCCACTCATGGAGTTAAAAGGTTGGGCCAACAGTGCAGGAGATGCCCTGTTTGCTTTCTCCCCTTCAGGTCTAAGTTTCTGAGATGGGCCGTGCCTATCCAGTCCTCTGGAGTGGTGTGAGACCTGTCTGGTCATTCGGTTACTGAGCCGGTCACACTTTATAGTTGGAGGGACTGTTGGGGTTCTTGGAGGCCTTGAGTTTAGCCAGGGTAGATGAATTCTCTGTTCTTACTATTAAGAAGAAAAAGCCCAAACTTGGACAGTCATAGTACGTGACAACGGTGCTAGCGAGGGACACAGTATGTGTTTGAACCGAATTTATTTGAGGGGTCCATGGTACAGAACAGAAGCCTAGCCAGCCCTGAAGTGCTAGACCTGGAATTCTGACAAGGCACAGTCTGACCAAGAGCCAGCTTGGGCATTCAGGGCTGGCGCTCTGGAGAAATGCGCTTGCTGAGTGGCCTTGGGCCAGTGCTTCATTGCTGGCCTCTAGTTTTTCCCATCAGTAGATGGTGCAGGCTGGACTAGATAGTCTTCCAACTCTGGTCTTCTGCTGTGAACCCAGATAGATTTTAGATAATCAAGCTTTGACTCAGGCTATACATCTGACAAGCAGGTTGGCCTTGACTAGATCCTATAGTTTCTTGGCCCCAAAGGGAAACTCTTCAGTAAGGATTTCTAGTCTCGGAACTGGACAGTTACAGGAGAACAGGGGTCATAGAGCTGAGCACTGGGTACAGACTGTTTCTGTTCTTGTTTTGTTTTTAAATTCCAATAATTGTTTTCAGTTGTGTTTTTAAGTATGCAACTTACTTTTGTTTTGCTCAGTGATTCTGCCAAGGAGGCAAGGATGGGTGGGAGAGGGAAACTTAGAAAAAAGGTGAAGGACTGCCCCACGCTGTCAGTAAGGTTTATACTAGAGTCCAACCTCAGGCTTCCTGGCTCCCCATATACCCTCTCCTTTCTCAGGCCACTAAAGTCCAAGTGTAGGTGCCTGTCACTTATCTTGGAGAGGAAGGAAGGACTATGCTTATTGTCTTGAAAAAGTCACACATGAATTTCCAGCCAGTATCCAGATGGGGTTGCCCAGCAAATGAGTTCCCCAGGAGCCCAATGACAATGTTCAGTATGACAGAGGACCAGTTAGAGTGTGGTATACATTCTATATGCTAGTCCAGTCTTGTCGTTCATAGATGTGGGCATGGGAACTGGTTCCACAGGAGTCCAGCAAAGGTCACAGAGGTAAAAAGTTGTGTGTTCTGTGGATCAGTCCTGGGCTAGCAGAGGGAGCCAACTCCTTATATCCAAAGCTCAGCTGGTGGAGACAGTAAAGTTCCCCCCATACCCATTCCTCAAGGGAGGCCTCCTTCCTACCTCATTCCTCATTTCCAGCCATGCCCAATGCCCCATAGGACCTACCTAACCCGTCACCCTGTGACCCGTCCAAGGACAAGGTCACCAGGAGGAAACACTGTACACCTCCTGGAAAACAGAGAAATAAGCAGATAGAAGGAAGAGATCCCCAACCCCAACCCTTCCTCCTGCAGACTCAGCTGCGGTCTCCCCGAGAGACACAGCCTCATGAGGGCTCTGCTGGTTGCTGATATCCTGCCAAATGGTAGAGACAACCTTGTGTTGTGAGGCTCCAGCCTCAGATACCAAGTCCTTGAGGGAATAGAGAGACGCTAATACAGAGCTTTGTAGAGAAGGCAATTCTACCATCTGCAGATTTTATGGCGAGCAGTGAGCTGCTTGATGGTGGTGGTAGTAAGCAATCAGAGATGCCCGTCAGAGCCTTGTGTAGTGGTGTGTTTCTAGGGGGTCAAAGTTCAGTTAACAAGAATGCCCCTTCCACTGGTGGCAGTGAACGGGCTCTAGAAAGTCGATGCCTTCCTCTCCAAAAGAAAGGAGGAGAGCAGAGGACACGAGCCATTCCTCCAGCCAGGAAGGTGCTACCACAGGGCAGGCACCTCTGCCGCACTGATGACCACTTCAAGTCTAGGGTTGAGGGAAAGGATTAGACCTCATTTTCCTGACTTCTGAAACCCACTACTAACCAGGACTTGCTTTCAGGACTAGGGGCCAGTGGGAAGGATGGTGAACCAGGGAAGACAGGTCATGGGGAAGAACCAAATCCTCCGTGGGTGTTAGATGTGGTCCTAGGGTCCAGTAAAGGCTATAAGGAGGGACAAGGACCTCGCGGTGAGACATGCCGCACAGAAGGGCAGGCCAAGGTTAGGCAATGCTGGGCTGTTTTGGTAGCAGGGATTAGGTGTAATAGTAATACCTCCTGCCTCTTTAGCACCCCCACCCCCTTTCCTGATGGTGCCCAGGACCTCCTAGTGGAGCTGTCTGACCTTAGAGTGAAGTGTTCTCCAGTTGAGAGAGGTATCTCCTTCAATCTTCTGGGATTGTATTGACTTAGAAAGCAGGCCCCAGAGCCAACAGCATGGCTGCAGCACTAATGAGGAACTGCTGGGGACAGACAGGTCTGGGCTAGGAAGATGATCCTGGACAGGGCAGAGGACTGTGACTTCTATAAGAGCCTTTTGTCTTTCCAGCTGCTGCCCGCCCTCCACCCCAGCCTCTGCCCAGCCTGTTGTCCGTGGATTGAGGCCCAGAGGTGCTATGTGAGCTGCTATCCACAAGGGGATAGGAGCCCCCCTCCCCCAGCTTCTTACCAGGTCCTGTCATCTGCTTCCAGCCTGACAGAGAGGAGAGGGCAAGGTTACTCCTCCCGAGAAAGCTTATTCTGGGAGTGATTAGCTTTCCACCTGTGGTCACTATGACAGAAGCCAGCGTAGGGCAGAAATCTGAAGTGTGCCCCCCACATCCTGGGACTTTTGACCTTCTGTTTAGTGATGGAGCTTACCACCAATCACCTTTCCTGGTCACCATCACCTCCACAGAGGTCAGGCTGTGCTCACCTGGCAGCCAGCCTGGTGCCTTGTGTCTGCCCAGTGGTAGATGACTGGCACCAGATCTCCTAGCAACCACGGACAAAAGGTTATTCCTGATGTGCCAGGCTGCCTGAGTGGCTGGCTGGGGCCTTGGCTGCTCTGCCTGCCACCGTGCATGTGTGTGGACAGGTTTGTGTCTGTACACTCCAGCCGCCTGCCCCCCCCTCAGAAAAAAAGTGCACTCCACATGTAGCGTCGTAACTCTCACTGATGAAATGGAAAGTTGAACATAAATCATTGTCTGCCGCCCCGTTAGCTATGCATCAGCAGTCAGCGCCTGGGAGATTTGCTCGGTAACAAAGTCCCTAGCGGCTCTGCAGGCTGCGACTGCCCCCTAACGAGGAGCCAACCCCACACCGTGGAGCCCTGATTTTCTCCTACACCAGGCAACTCTTTCTGTACCCGCCTTTCCAAGTAGGTTGGAGGCCTGGACAGAGCCTGCTACGGTCCTTGCTGTGGTGGGCCTTACCTCCCAAGCTGTAAACTCAAGCCAGGCTATAGCACGAGTGCTAATGGGCCTTAATAATAACAGCCTGATCTCTCAGCACTTTTCCCTATATCTGACTCTGGGCTTTTATTACTAAGACCTATTAGAATTCGTGCTTCATCAGGCATTTATGCACCTAGTGCTGGAAGGACTTGTGTCAACCGCAGCTGAAGACCTGGGGCTAGTTTCTCATCTCCTTTTGGACCTGTATTTTATACTTTAGTTTCTTTTAGCATTGAATTTTCTTTTCAGCTTCTGAGAGTGGCTGGCCTATGCTGCCAGCTGCTCATCTCTATGCTGCTTCCTTTCCACAACAAGAGTTGGCTTGTGGAGGTGTTCCCATTTGTGGGAGCTATCTTGTTTGGTCTCTTTGTAGCCCCCTGCAGGGGTAGACCCTCTGTGCCTAGCCTGCCATCACATCAGCACATTGTGTGAGATTTTTCTCCTTTACAAAAACAGAGTTCAGGTTTGCTTAGTCCTTGTTAGCATAAAGGGTTTGAGGAAGAGAATTCCAGTAGAGCCCTGACCTAGTGTGCCTGTGGTACACAGATCAGGATGCGCCTGGGTCAATCCTATTACATAGCCTTTACCGGGAAGATCTACCTCTGGGTCCTGGGACAGGACTCAGAAGCAGCTCAACCATCTAGTATTGTATGAGGATTCTTTTGAGGACTTGGGACATGGCAGGGCCCACCAAATGAGTTTCAGGTTCGTGCCATTTCTGTCTGAAGACTTTTCCCCAGGCAACCTTTCCATGCAGACTTCATCCAGACATGAAGGCCTTTATAGCAGTGAATCTTCTAGGCCAGGCCCACCGAGCGTCTGTGAGTTTTTCCCCAAAAGAGCCCTGCCTCCTCCTAAGACCTGAATGGCAGTGAATGAGTCTGGAGGTATTAGGGGTGGGCATAGCTTTTACTGAAGTGCCAGCTCTGCACGAGATGTTAGGCTCTGCCAGGGCTTCCCACCCAGCAGGTGACAGGGCATCAGTTCTGTATGCCAAGCGCAGGGTAGGTAGGTGTGGGTGGTACCCTCTTCAGGCCAGGGAGTGGCAAGTGGTTGTGAGCAGGGCCTTGGGAGTAGCAGGGCTTTGCCTCTTCCTGGTAGCACTTGAGGTGCCCTGGGATTCCTGCTGTTCCTGTCTGTGTTGGAGGGGGATGGACTGGACACAGATGTACTCATGTTCAATCGTGTTTCCCAGTGTTGCTGGAGGATGAGGAATAGCCTTAAATCCACGCCAGCAGCGGCCTAGAGAGTATGCTGTTACCTCTGGGTCAGGCCAGTGCAGAGCCCCACCCTCTTCCCTCTAAGAAAGGAGTTATCCTGGTAGTTAGGGTTGCTCCAAAGAATTCAGGGAACCTCTGAACTTCAGTTGTTTGGGATTGATGCTACAGCCACAACTCTTTAGGGACTGTGAAACAATAGTCCCATTTGACCCTTCAGTGAGGCAACTCCCTAATCCCTTGCTGAAATCTGCCCACTTGACTTAATCCCTTGGCTTTGGCCACCCTGACTCCTTGTTCTTCGATTTGGCCAACGGGAGCCTGGCGGGGAAGTGAAGGCGGGGAAACAGGTTGTGGGTTCAGGAGCTGTGCTTCTGTTCCTAGCAGCCTTGTTCATGTGAGCTGAGTGGAGAGCTGCTCTCAGTCCCCAGGGATTGTGTCACCAGAATCTTGCCTGAGCATCATTTGCGTTTCATTTTCCCTTGCCTATAAAACAGAAAGAGCTCCACCTACTTCATCAGCTCTGAATGGAACCAAAGGGCATGAGAATGGTTGAAAATCTGCGGAATTCCTTCTCAGAGGCCAGTGTTGTATCTTCCATCCATGCGCACACAGTCACAGTTAATGGCCTTCTGCCTGGCCCTGTTGGGCCACCGGGTGTTGAGGGGCCATCCTGGACTGTCCCCAGTGTCTCTTAGTTATCCTCACCACATTGGTAGATCAGCTCTTGGTCCCCAGGGCAAGGACCAGACCTGTTGTTCTTGTGCCTGGTGTCTGTCCCTCTGTCAGTCTGTATGAATTTTTCTCCCAGCTGCTGAGAGGCTCTTTGTGCTCAGGAGGTCATCATTATTCCAGACTTTGACAATCTTGCCCCATCCTTGCTCGCTAAGGTCAAAAAGGACAAATGCAACACGTGGATTTAGTCAAGTTCCTCTTCCTGAAGTTTGTTTTAACTGATCCCAAAAACTTACTCTGCAGTTGTAGGAATAGTCGAAGAGTCTGGAAATTCATGATCTGGTCTGGAAAATTGGCCTTATTATCTGAGTCCTGGGTCCAGTAACATTAGAGGAGTGGACGTGGGGCACACAGAGGAAACTATATTCCAGGCTGGCATGTCCCTGCCATTGGAGAGCCTATCAAGTGGGACTCCTGAGTGGAGAATGAGGAAAAAGAAAGGGTTCCTGAAGAATTCTAGGAGGTGGGCAGGATCATGAGTTGACAGCTTCACCTGGGAGCAGCTGCCTGTCGGCAATTGCTTTGACTCCTGCCACTGATCTGAGAGCTGTAGACTCTTGATTGTCTTACAGTCGCGTCAGGATCTTTGGAGGGCACACAGGCCAGGTTCCTGCCACAACCCTGGCTTCTTCATTACCCCAGAGTCACTCCTTATGCTTCTGCCAAAGTCCTCAGGGATCGTGGATGTTGCCCATGTGACAGTGGACCAGGCATCTGAAACCTTAATTGAGAAAAGAATCCCAGTTCATCCCAGCATATCAGGGGAGGAAAAGAAACCACACAGCTACTAAGGGAGCTGTGGGAGCAAAATACAAATCATTGGCCTCCAGGTCTATTCTTTGATGTCTGCTGTTTGGTGGGTGGTGAAGGCTGAATTCTGGGTATTCTGGATTTGTGGCTTCCATCACCCCATTCCCCACTTGCAATCGTGAATTGTCTGTTGAGCTGTGCAGTGGTGGCTTGGAGGGCTTCAAGTAGAGCAGGATTCTCTGGGTAGATGAGGCCGTGCCTTTTTAACATGCACCTCACCTTCACTGTGCTGTTGTGTCTAACAGAAGAGCCCGAGTGCTGGCAGGCAGGGTGGAGACTGGCTGGCAGGGTGGAGGCTGGCAGGGTGGAGGCTGGCAGGAGCCGGCGCATAGTAGTTTTCAGAGAAAACGGCAGTTTTTATGGGGCGGGAAACAGATTGCTCTGGCAAAGCGGGAATATTCTCCCAGCGTCCTGAGGAACCAATGTAGTTTACTATACAGGCCCATCTCTACTTCCTGCATATCCCCAGAACACGTTCCTTCACAGTGAATAGATGGCAGAGAAAGAAGGTCTGCCTTCTGGACCCTGCTAGACCCCCCTCAGGGAGCCTTGACCTGGTTAGTGCCTTGCAGATCCCCGCAAGGCCACAGAGTTCACTCACAGTGAGAATATAATGGCTTTCCTCCTTCCCTGTGTTGTTGGCAAGTGATGAGAATTAGCACCCTGACAGCTGTTAGCTCACGGCTTTCCCCATGGCCATAACTCCTGAATCCTGACTTGAGAAAGAAATAGAGAAACATCTTAGGGGAAAGGAAGGGATGTCCGATCCTTGGAGGTAATAGTCTAATATTGACTTTCATTTTTGGTTTTTCAAGACATGGTTTCTCTGTAGCTTTAGAGCCTGTCCTAGAACTCTCTTTGTAGACCAGGCTGGTCTCAAACTCACAGAGATCCTCCTGTCTCTGCCTCCCAAGTGCTAGGATTAAAGGCTTGCACCACCACCACCCAGCTGATAGTGACTTCCTTATAGTAGCTACTACCATAGGTTAAAATTCTTCAGGCCCAGACCCAGGTCCCCATCTTTGTGTAAGCACACCTTTTCCTGGACCGAGGCTGCCTGGACTCCATCCTCAGGGCACAGCCCAGACTGTCCAGGGCACAGTTATATCCTTCAAGGTTCTACCTGTCATTCTGTCATGATCCCTGCTTCCCTAGATACCTCCTGCACTTGATTTCTGTGTCTGATGCTGCTTTGGTCATAATTACACTTTGGGCTCTCCACAGCCTTCAGCTTCAGAGGAAAGGGCTTAGCATACACATGGCACAGAGGGTGGCACCTGGTCGTCAGACGGACTGGCTGCAGAATGCTGTGATCCTGCCCATTAGTCTGAATACTGGATGTTTTTACTCGGTCCCCCTAAAAAGTGGCCAGTTACACATTTAACAGGCACACAGTGTCCAGCAGGGAGACCCCAAGGTCTCTCCAAATCATCTCTCCTTTTTGCCCCTTCCCAACCCAAGCTTGATAAACTCAGAGACTTCTCCAGGAACCTCAGTCCTTAGGAAAGGGGCCAAGCACTCTGAACCTGCCAAAAGAGCTCAGGTGCTCATGTCCCAGACAAGGGAAGCCCAGCACTGTGGCAGGGATGAAGTAAATGAGATCATCACCCAGGAGACCTCTGGGGATGGGGGAGGGATGCGTCATGGAGGTCAAGCAAGGTCATCTTCTGAGTCAGTCTCCTTCCACCCTGTATCCAGGGATCAAGCTCAGGTCATCAAGCTTGGCAGTGCCTTTACCCACCAGCCCCTGGTGCTAGCTTTCATGCTGTGGTGAAGAACTAGAGTTTATTGGAACCAAAAGTCAAACATCCGGACTGGTGAATGGTGATGTGGTCAGTGAAGAGAGAATTTGCCGATCCCTGGCTTGCATTCGTTCCGGCTATCTCCCGTGGGATAAATCTCGGCTCTCTGCTAATGCCTTCATGTCACTGGTTTATTGTCCCCTTCCCCCACTTCAAACTCACTGTGTGGCTGAGGCTCTCTGTGGACCCTTGACCTTTCCTGCCTTCACCTCCCAAGGGCATGTGCGGCCATGCCTGACTTTGTGTTCTCCTTTGTGAATAGCTGGTTTTTCTTTCCTTTGTCTTTTAAGGGAGATGTAAAATCAAAAATTAAAATCATAAGGTGTATATAGTATCATATTTTTCCTTGCAAATTAATAAAGGTCCCAGTTTTCCCTCATCAGCCTTGAGAGCCATTATCTCATTCCTCTGATGGGCCGGCTAGCAAATGTCCAAGACTTTTGTGAGCTGTGTTGTGACTTCTCAGCTCTCCCACTGCAGCACAGAGGCAGCAGTGCACAATGTACAGATGAATATGGCTATGTCCCAATAAAACTGAGCCCTGACTCACCCTAGCCTCCACCTGAACTACGCAGTGTGGCATAGGGCTGAGTCTGAGTATGTGCCTTCATGACTGGGGCATGGCTGGCCCCTTTCTCCGCCTAAAAACAGCTCAATTTTCTTTCCTGTAGGGGTACCAGCATAGTCGCTGTAAGGGCTGGGGTAAGAAGAACTTCTGTTCCTTCTTTGTTTTAGAAGCCTTCATGTATCTGAGCACAGTGGCACATTCCTTTAATTCCAGCACTTGGGAGACAGAGGAAGGCAGACAGATCTCTGAGTTCAAGGCCATCCTGGACTTCAGAGTGAGTTCCAGGACAGCCAGGGCTACACAGAAAACCCTATCTCAGTCAACAATAGCAACAAACACCAGAGCATCATCATCTACTAACTCATGGGCAAGCGTGCCACATACGTGTTGAGATATCTTTTCTCAAGTGTTCTGTGTCTTAGAGGGCCCATTTGAGAATCACATACACTGTGAGTCATCTCTCCTTTTGCCCAGTACTGTCCTGACTTCTTAGAGAGGGAGAACTTTACTTAGTTCAGGTAGAAAGCAGTGTGCCTCTGCTGACTCTCCTTGACGTTTCCACAGAGTGAAAACGCTCAGTGTGCGTCCCTTCTCAGTCCCAACTGGGGACGTCCTCATCCCTCTGTCCTGTGACCACAGTGAATCGTGCTGTGAGCTCATCCATTCGGCATCCAGCAACCCCACCTGATGGGTCAGACTCCCAACTCAGCTTCCAGAGGGTCCTGCTGTGCGAACAGATTCACACTGGGCACACTTATAGATAGTCACAGCCCTCTGCCTTAGAATCCGTACTCCCCCAGTATGCTTACCCATTAAACAAAGCCTTTTCCAGGGGACACATTGAAACGGGGCAAAAAGACAGCTCTCTAAACTGTGCCAGGTTGGTTCATGCAGATTGAAATGAACAAGTAACATCTCCAGTGAGCATGTGTAGGGTTGACTTGCCCTTCTCTATGCTAGCCTTCAGTTCCAAGGGGGTGAAGGGTGAAGCTGACGTGCGCATGTGCAGGATATCTGTGGCTCATGGGCACATCTTGCAGCCTCTTCTGCACACACTTGTGTCTAAGGAATAAAGTTGTCTGCGAAGTGCTTTTGCTGTGTGTATAATCATCCTAATTTTATATTTCATCATCTACAGCAACATGCACCAGTACCAAAAGACCTTCATACTCTACTGCTGATCAATAAAGCCAAGAGTCCACAGAGTTAGGACTGGGGATGTCATGGACTCTACTTTACCCCTTGAAACTACATCTTTAAGTCCCCTTTCCATTGACCTGTAAGGATAAAAGTCAGATTTGGCCCAGTTGATATTGACACCATCCTTACAAAGCACTGTCCTAGCCCTTGGGACTGGGTATGAACAAAGAACCTGGATGATGAGCAGTCAAGGGCCTGGACCACAAGGCCTTGGCTCTAACCCTGGTGCCATAGCCTTAACCTTATGCGTGCTCCTTCAAGGCATTTGCAAGTACTCCTAGGAGAGTGTAGGTGGCATTTGAGAAAGGAGCACATAATTAATCTTTAAAAATAAGTATATTTTGAGTTTTATTTAATCATTTATATATAAATATGTGATATATATATTATATATATATTAAGTTCCTCAAGCCCAAAGGCATTAGAGGTACCACCCAGAGCTTTTTGAGGCCCCTTGATCTTGATGTAGCTGTGTGGTTGCCTCAACCACACAAGCCCCGCCCTAGATATCCTCATGGGGTGAATAGCAATCACTATTGCCCAAGAGCTCTGAACCCACCACCACCTGACAAGCAGGATATTGATGGAGGCTTGCAGGATGCTGTATGACTTTCTTCAGGCTGTGGACAGTCATGGCTGGATACCCTGACCCAGGCCAGAACCAGCCAGCCAAACTGCTATTTTCCCTGCCAAGAAATGCCTAAGAGCCCATCGTGAGCTGAGACGCAGTGCTGCAGTATTTGTGTAGATGGGTCCATTTCTCTTCAGGAGGCCCAGGGCTCAGGGATCTTAGGGAACTGGAGTCACCACATATGCTTGGGTATTTCCCCATCACATTCTGGTGCATCTCTCCAAACCTTCAGCACGGGGCCTAGCCAGAATGTGGCGGGAGGGGCTCTTGCTGCCTGCTGTGAAATGCTTTTCTGCAAAGACCTCCGATCTTCCAGCTGTAGGAGTGGGGCTCCCTACCATGCTGATGCCCATAAAGGCCTTTTCACTAAACCATCGGCATCCAGGCTGTAAGGTTCTGTGAAATGACCAACCACTTGCCTCGATCACACAGTAACAGAGCCTCCCAGGCCTTGCCTAAGTGGCTCTCACAACCTGCTGGAAGTAATACTACTTAATGCTGACATCACAGGGGAAAGAATGAAAAGGAGGTGTGGGAGGTTCAGGTGTCTAAAGGCAGCGGTCTAGAGCCGTCTGCAAGGGAAGGGCAAATCCATTAACAGGGTCATGGCAGTTATGAAGGCCACACAGAACATAGGTATATTTCTCACATTTTCTAAAATTCAGAGCTAGAATTGCCCTTCCTTTGGTCCCCTGTCAACACTTCATACTGTGAGGGCAGTAGATAAGTCTGACCTACTGCAGGACTATAGTTCCCTTCCCAGCTCCCTGGGTCTCATAGAGCAGATCTATAGTCTATAGCCATTCTGAGCCTCAGTTTACCTTTCTGAGCAGCAAGAGGGAGCTGGGTATCACACTATAGAGCCCTAGGTGTTTTCCCAATTCTCAGCCCTTTCTGTCATTGGATTTTTCTGAACACAGATACGCTGCTCACAGGCTTGAGGGATGGTGGACTCCTCCAGATCCCTGGGCCCCAGAATCAGGCTTTGAAACCCACCTGCCTCCCCGACTTAGAACTACAGTGCTAACGAGTACATTCGCCTTCCTGAGCTTTGTTCCCTGGCTATAAAACGGCATGGCTAGTGGTCCTTACATTGCAGAGCGAAGGATTAAGTGAACTGGTGCAGGCAAAGCCTACTCTCCCGTGTTGTCAGGATTGGTTCTGCTCATCAGCGAGAGGACAAGAGCAGCCATTGACAAAGCTAGAATTTGAACCCAGTTTCCCCCTCCAAGCCCTGTTTCTTTAAAAATAGATGTAGATGGGGGACATAGTGTGTCACAAAGAGAACCCTGGTGAATGAGTTACAAAGCTTAGCTCAGCAAGTAGGTAGTTCCCGTTAGTCTTATATGGTTCCCATCCCTAGTCTGTATTCCTTCCCTATAAATGAGGACATGAGGGAAAAAGGTGGCAGTCTGTTAGTGTAGGGCAATCTATAAGCAAGTGATTACTGGAGCTGGGCTCACCATCCTGATCCACCCTAATGTTGTGTAGTTCTTGTGGCAGAAAACTCCCAGCATCCTTGAGAGCATGGTACTTGGCCAGCCAGGCTTCTCGACAAAGCTATTTTAGAAAGGTTCTTTTAAAAGCCTCCAGCACCTGAACTCCAAGAAGGCCAATTGGGGAACTTGTCCTGCCTGGGAAATTGATGACTGGGAGGGACACCTTTCTTCCCTCATCCCACCCAGCTCACTTGTTCATTCTCTAGGGATGTTTGGGAGCCATCGCCTCCCATCTTAGCAAAGGTCAGAAACTTCCAGCGAGGGCTTTGCTTGTTGGTTTTGTCCTTCCTGTATAGTGTCTTGCCCATGCAGAACAAATTGAAAAGACCATTGAGTCCCCTTTCTCTAAACCAACTAACAGCTCTCTGAAAATGCTGGCTGGAAGGGACGATGGGTCCACTTGTTTGTGGCCTGATAGACTGACAGTTGAGCCCTCACCTCCTCATGGAGGCAGCAATGCACCTGGCATATTCTTCACAGCAGCAGTGACTTCTCAGAACACGATGTCACTTTGGTCCTGAGGCTGTGGCAAGCTATGTGGGCTTTTTTCTGGGATGCTGCAGTCACACAGCATGTGGTAAAACATGTCCAAGCTGAGGATAGATGGCAGAGAACCTGCGTGACCCCTACAGCAGGGTCCGGGAAATGCCAGGGGCTGTACCTGTAAGTTTATAAAGCCGCAGGTCATGGCTGACAGTCAGGGAGGTGATGTGTCCCCCCAGGGAGATGACTTTGGTGTCATCCAAATTGAGGTTGCCATGGGTTTTCTCTCCGGGTGATCCCCAGGTTCAGCAGCCCATTCCTTCCCTGTCCCCATATGCCAGGGCCTTACCAACAGCCTTGTTCTGTGGTGTGTCTGTCTTGGTGACAAACTTGCAATCTCTACTTGTTCAGAACCAACTTTGCCTTTTGTACCCCATGGTCCCTCTTGTGAAGATCTAGCCTGCTGCCACCAGCCCCGCTTCAGGCCTGGTACTGAGCACTGAGCCTTAAGACTGCCATCATGTGAGGTCCCAAGGTGAGCACCTGTAGGTGCTTCAAGTTGTTTCCTGTACTCAGAAAGTGATATAGCCACTGGGAACCACGCCTGCTCTGTGGGCACACAGGTGTGAGTGGCTTGCCCAAAACAGTCTGCTTGCTCTACAAACGCATGTATGTACGTATGTGACCAGGGAGGGAGACAGGACTGTTAGGGAGGAGGCACTCACTGCTGCCAAGAGCTGGGGGACCAGCAGACAAGCCTTTGCCCCCTCTTGGCAGCTGGACCTTACCCTTGAGCTCTCTTCCTCCGTTCTTTTTCATTTTCTTTTTTTTGGGGGGTTGGCTTCAAATTATCTTGTTTTGTTTACATTACACCCAAGTTTTGTGGTACAAAAGACTTGCAGGTGCAAATATGTCCCGCCTTCATTAACTTCCCCTCCCTTTTTAATTTATGTGATTTCAATTTTCCTTCCCTGTACTGTTAATTAGGGGACCCTCTAATCAGTGCCATTATCACAGTGGTATTCATGTTTAGGAAAGCCGCTAAACAAATGCTTGCAAAATTGCTAAATGGCTAATTAATGTCTGTTAATTAAGAAAATTGCTCATGGTAACAAACCATGCCGTTGCTGGCAGCCGCTAGAAAGACACACACTTGTTGAAATTAGTAGCGTGTCAGGTAGGGGAACATCTGCTCCTCCAAGCTTTCCGGAAGTGTACAGCCCCTCGCTTAGCCAAGAAGCTCTAGGCCTGTCCCCAGTGGTACCCTCAGATGCTGGACAGCTCTTGCCTCTTGTTTTGTACACCTCTTTGTGGTCTCTACCTCACCTCCACCCCCACCTCCTTCCCAGCTCTGCATGAGCCCCTCAGTGGGCAGAGTGTGACTGTGTGGTTTTGAGACTAAGGATGGAACCAATCACTGTAGCTAACTTGTCGCTTTTCCTTTGAAAAAAGTAGCTTTCCTTATCCTTCATGAATATCTGGAGCTTTCCTCCAGAATCACTTCCAATACTAAGGGACAGTCATAGTGGAGGAGAGTGCACTGGGGTGTATGACTCATACCCCTCCCTATCCTGAGTCCAGGTTCCCCTGGCCTCTGTGACCCACAATGGGGAACTTGCATGGCATTGTCTCCTGCACATGCGCATGTATGTACATGAACACATGTACACACTTTCTTGTGTTCAGTAGTTCTAAAGAGATGTGCTCCCTGTGATATGTAAGACTGTGATACTTTCTTTTTCTTTATTCCTTTTGTTTTCGCTGTGAAATAGCGTTTGTGCTTACTATATTGATATCAACACTCACTCATAGGTTACACCCCTCAGTTTGACCAACTCTGCGGGTTAAGTGAATTCATCTCCTCATGTTGGTAGGGAGTCCAGAGCTTTGGGTCAGTTTGGAACTAGCTGGGAACACCAGACGGCCCATCATTACCTGGTGCGGAAAGTGTGCCCTAAACCACCAAGCAGTGATAATCCTGCCTGTGTCACTCGGCCTGACTCTGCCACTTAGACGTTATGTGGCTGTGACCTTGTCTTTTCATTTCTTGGGACATGTTTTCCTACTTTGTAAACGTTGAAAGGAGAGACACCACCATACAGAGCTATTCTGAGCTGTAGGTGAATTCATGAAGCACAGAGCCCTGGCACTGCTCACACTGGGTGGCCGCTTGGTGACTGTTTGTATTCCCACTGGCTTAGAACCTAGCGCCACCTGCTCCTCCGCTTCTGTCCATGTTCAGCCCTCATTCCCTCTGTCCCGCTTCCACCCAGCAGGCCCTTGACAAT
Organism: Ellobius talpinus; assembly: GCA_001685095.1. Lineage (NCBI taxonomy): Eukaryota > Metazoa > Chordata > Mammalia > Rodentia > Cricetidae > Ellobius > Ellobius talpinus. The sequence goes on along the minus strand of LOJH01000013.1, from coordinate 39,595 downwards.
ACTGTCCCAAATTACCTGTTCTCTGTCTCTCAGACTGTGAGCTCCTTGAGGGCAGGGACGTCACCCGATTCCCCCTGTGTCTTCTGAAAGTGGTACTTGCAGGCTTTGTGTCTGGGTCCAGGGGCCCTGTCTATGCCATTGTCTGAGTCAACCAGCGTATTTAACATGGCAAACTCTGTTCAGCGGTAGCCTGTGTCCGGCCCTCCTGTGTGCTTTGATGAAGGTGCTTTGTTTTATTTTTTCGTTTTTTTCCAAATCCCCTGTGAATGTACTGGTCAGCCTCCCTCCTTCCCGCCTGCCCGCCGTTGTTCGCCATTGAACCAGGACCCAAGCAGCGCTCTGCCACCTCCTGCCAGCCACAGCCCACCACCCGCACGCCCGCCGCCACTCTGCGTTTTGGTTTAATTTTTGTTCTTTTAAGCTTCTGCGCTTCTCCATGTGCTGTGATCTATAACCTGCCTCTACTGTCTGGCCTCACAGGGTCCTCCGGGGTCACAGCCCTCGCCGCACGCACAGCCTCCACCTCACAATCCCAGCAGCATGATGGGACCCCACAGTCAGGTAAACGCACTGTGGCTCACCGGCCCACCAGCCGGGGGGCACGGGGCAGGAGGAAGGAGAGAGCCGCAGAGGAAAAACAAAAATCAAAGTATGCTCCAGCATTGCCTTCCAGTCATAATTGACAAGTTTAATTTAAATATATTTTTCTAAAGACAGTCTTCATTTCTTGGACATCCCACCCAGTTTGAATATGAAACCAAGAGAAAAGAAACAAAAATATTTCTGTGACCTTGCTAGTGGCCTTTATGTTTTTGTTTTTTCCTCTCTCACTTTTGTTTGATTTTGAATTTGGTCAACCATTTGTTTGTAACCAAGGCTGCATCCCTGGCCTTTTCTTTGTGCACTCGCTGCTGAGAAAGCTTTCCTGCCCATTTCCCCGCATTAAGTTAGGGAGCCCGCTGTCCCTTACTGTTTTTTTTTCCATCATGTTTTCCCATAAGCCCTTGCTACTACCTTCCCACTCCTCCCCATTGATGGTTTCTCTGTGTGTGCTTGTGTGCGCGCTTGTGTGCGCGTGTCCTGCTTTGTCTGCAGACCTGAAGATGTGACGTCTCCCTCCTTTTTCTTGTTGTTTTATTTGCCCTCGTGGAGAACAGAGGTGGTCTCCTTTACCCTGCGTTGATTTAGCTATTCTGCATCCTGTGTGAGGTCCCAGCTGCTGCCCCTCTGCCCAAACTAGATTCCTGCAAGCCAGTGCAGGTTGGGAGACATGTGTTCTGTTGTGTGGATCTTTTGTTCCTCTACCCAAGGGAAGTTTTGCCCGGAAGGAAGAGGCTACCGGACTAGAGAGAGCTTAAACGAGCACTAGTTGTAATAAACTGGACTTTGCGGAGTGCAAAGCATTTATGTTTGTCGCTATTTAGTAGTTCAGGCTGTCATTGAACTAATTCCCTATAATTACAGCCTTTTATGTCACCGCGATATGCAGGCGGCCCCAGGCCCCCGATCAGAATGGGAAACCAGGTACAGTACATTTTCTTGTTTTCTCTTCCCTCTCAGCCATCCTTGGGCCTAGATAGACCTGGATTCAGGTCAGAAGTGAGGTACAAGGCTCAGGGGTTGGAGTATTAGGTTTTAAGGTGGGGATTAAACTTGCCCAAGGGTCAACATTGAACTCTATTTAGAGGGTGGCAGCTGATGGGATTGCAGGGACTCAGCTCTTCAGGAGAGAGTGGCAATGACCCTAACCCTCCCTTCCAACCCCTTCTTGGAAGAGGGTCTTCCTCCTTAATGAAGTCAATTGATGATGTGCATTGTTTTTTTTTTCCTGGAAGCTTTTGAGAATTGCCAAGACAGGCAAACATAACCCTGCTATTAGAGGGCAAATGTCCTGTAGGAGTGCTTAGGTCAGGAGCCCGGCTGCCGAGGGAGCAGGGTGTTTGTGAGATTTTCAGCAGTCTGCCTGCTTCCTATAAACAAGGAAGGAGTTGATCATATAATTTAAAAAGTACCTTGCTTACGAAGAGGGCTTTTTGGCCCAGACCTTCCTCTGGTCTTTCAGGGTTGGCAGTTTGGGGTAGGCTGGTCTTCCTTGGTTCAGTCCATTAGGGTGGATTGCTGAAGAAGTCCATATGTCTCTACTGAGGTGGACAGGCCGATATTAGCATGATGGAGGCACTGGGGAGATTTCTCTTGGTGGGTTTTTTTCTTCTTTTCTTTTTTCTTTTTTGCCAGAATTCTTCCAATGACTTAGCAAAAAATCTGACAGCAGTCCCAGCACACCCAGAACCAGAAGTTTAGTCACCTATATCGGCACTCTTGGGTGCTGTGAGGAAGCCCAAATGACATGATTTGGGGACTGTGGAGGAAGCTCTTTGGTGTATATTTCCATTTTGCTATTTTCCTCTCCCAAAGTCCTTTGTTTCCTGTTTTCTCCAACACAGAGGGGATAAATTTAGACAAAAGGAATTGAGAAACCCAGGTTTTTGAGCAAAAATGGACTTCTTGGGTATGGAGCGGGGGGGAGTCACTTTTCCAAGGCTATAGAAGAGCAATCTTACCTCCAAGGGCATTCCTGTCCCCTGTGGGCTACACACAGCAAGGTTATGACCCCCACCTACAAGACTATATTTCCTTCTCAGGTGTGCAAGCCTTAGCCTTCTAGTGTGAGACCTGCTATCCTTGGCTGTCAATTACATTCTCCTCCCTCCCCTGCAGAAAAGCCCAGATGGTCTTACCCCTGATTCAGATGCCCCACCAAAGAGTCCCAAACCCCTTAACCTATACCCCAGCTAAAGCACCTGGCATGTAGCATGTTTAGAAGCTATGGAGGACTGTTGTACAAAAGGCAGCCATTGTTATAGCTATCTGGACAGGATTGATGGGGTGTGTCTGTTCTGGGGATCTAGGAGGCCCTGAATCCCCAATCCCCATTAAAAACCACCAATCCAGATGGGCAGATGCAAACCAGCCAGGTGAGTCACAATTCAGGAACTTGAGGGTAAAGAGGAGGGCAGCTAAATTTGGGTGCAGGGACCCAACCTCATGAGCGCCCCCGGCAATCAACTGTAGCACTTTGTGACCCCGAGGTGCAGCCTAGCCAGAGGGGTTAGGTGGCTCTCAGAAAACCCCCTTGCCCTGGCCCCATGCTCCTGTTCTGAAGCTGGAAAAGCAGGGAGACAAAGGGTAGGTCTGTCCCTTCAACTCTCGCCTCCTTGTTTGAGCCTGCTTAGCATTCCCTGTTAGTCAGCAGAGCTCTACTCAGTTGGCCTACAGTAGCAGCCAAGGCTGGGGTCAGTCATGGCCCCCAGCCTCCACAAGCATTGGCACCTTCAACCAGAGATAGAGGTGGCCCTCTATCACCAAGGCTTTTCTTGGAGAAACCAAAGCTCTTCTTTGGGGTTTAAAAGGTCCCATAGGATACTTGGCCCACCCTCTGCTCCTCTCTTGTTTTTCAGATTGCAGCTAGAATAGAATAACTTTTTCCTAAGTAAATGACTTTTAGTCTGTTCTCAGAGCACCCTACTCCTTTTTGATGGCTGTCACACTAGCTCCAGCTGCTTAAAGAGCAGACCATCCTTCAGCAGCCTCTTCTCTACTGCTAGCTGCTTTGCCGCCTCTACGGTGGGAGCAGATGGAAGCTGGGGGACCTGGGTGACTCTGCTGACTCCAGCTCAAGCCGTTAGAGCTCTGGACTCCAGTTAACTCCACCTGGTTCACCTTAGTGATAATTTTAACCAGTGGCTCCCTCTAAGTTCTTGTGATTTGGAGGTGTGCTTAAGATGAATTACATCTCTGAAGCAAAAGGGAGGTAGGATTGAACTTAAAACCGCAGTCCCTGGGGTTCATGTGCTGCCCCTTGGATAGGGTTGCGGTTGCGGGAATCCACAGCTTTCCGTTACCAGACTGCAGATATGCCGGTTTGGATGGAGAGCCTAGCTCCCCACTTTATCCCTTCCTCATCCTACAGTTTTGACTAACGCTCACAAGAACAACTGTCTGCCCTGCTTTCCAGAGCAGGGAGACTCCACCCAGCTCTCAGAGACAGTCTCGGGAAGGCCAGGTGGAGAGCAGGGTAGGGCATGCAGATGTCTTCTCGCCCCCCCAAAAAAAAAACCTCTAGAAGGGTCTCAAGCCGTGTCTCCTGTTTCTCTCAGCCTCCAGGTGGAGTTCCTGGGACACAGCCATTGCTGCCCAATTCTATGGATCCCACACGACAACAAGGTAGAGAAGGCGGGAGGGTGGGTGGTTGGGGCATTGGGAGGGCTCCTCTTTGCTGTACTCCTGAAAACCCATGGCTCATCTGTTTTCTTACACAGGTCACCCCAACATGGGAGGATCAATGCAGAGAATGAACCCTCCCCGAGGCATGGGGCCCATGGGGCCTGGCCCACAGGTAACCAGCTCCCTGCTTATCTGTCCGTCCGTCCGTCTCCCCTGCCATCTGTGTGCACCCGCTTTCTCTCCTTTCTCCACAGTCTGTCAGTCTCCCACATTTCTGGCTCTCAGTTGAGAGGAAGGGCACATTCAGGTCCCCAGCTCCTCTCCCTGTCTGTGAGATGCTGGGTGGGAATAGCCTCTGGGTAGACAGTGGGCAGACCTGATAACCCCAGAGAACCTGAGCACAGGGCACAGCCAGGGAGCCACCTGGGTGGCAGACCCATCCAGGGTAAGTGTCACAAGCTATTGAAATGAGATCTCCAGAAATCTAAAGCCACTTTCCACCCTGAGTAGAGTAGACTTAAATGGGCTACAGGACCACCTTGTGCTTTAGTGGTAGAACAAGTCAAGTGAGCAGTGATGTCCTTGGGTTACTTACTTAGACTTCTTTGGACCCCAGTGTGCAGTTTTTCCACCTGTCAAATGAGGGTCTCTGTCCATGTTTTCAAGGAATGGGCCTGCCCCCGGACTTCTGCTCCGTCTTGCTGTTGACCAGTGGGCTCCATTATTGAGAAAGCACAATTTAAAAACCTACAGGACTGCCCTTGCACAGGGCAGAGGCAAGATTTGAAAGCACAGCATCTTCTTCAGAGTCAGAAGTGGGTCTCTGTTCCCTGGGCCTGAACTGTGTGGTACTCACTGCTGTTGAGGAATTGACAGTGGTGTTGGCTTTTCAGTGTGTTACAGGATCTGACTGGTGCAAGGTGAGATCTTGTTTTCCCTGTGGGGACTCTGAGAGGGTCAACAACCACATCTCTAGGATGAATAAGGTGTCCGCTCTATAGGGTGCTAGAAGAACTCAATGCTCAGTGTGATCCCTGGGTCTTGGTAGCCCCCATGAAGAAACATTTATGTTTTCTAACTTTAAGAACTTAAAACTGGGGATAGTGGTGCACACCTTTAATCCCTCAGGACAGGAAGCTGAGGCAGCTGGAGCTCTGTGAGTTCCTGGCCAGCCAGTGCTACATAGTGAGACCCTGTCTGAGGACATAACAACTTCCAGGCCAGGTAGGGAAACAAAACAAAAACAGAACTTAAAACCAGTGTTCATGACTTTAGTTGTTGAGATTTTATTAGGCTCATTTTCTTTTCCCGGCAAAGTCATTTACAGCTTGTTAGGCCTAATAGTGAGGTCGAGTGAGGGTAGAGGCTGTGTGTATCTCAGTGGCAGAGCTGTTGCCTAGCGTACGTATGCCCTTGGTTCCATCCCCAGCATCACAAAATGTAAAATTGAAAAAAGACAGAGCTGGAGATGTAGCTCAGTTGGTAGAGAACCTGCCTGGCATGCACAGGGCCTGGTGTGATCCCCGCACTTGGGAGGTTTCAGCCGGCGACTCCCCAGCTCCACAGTGAGTTTGAGGCTAGCCTGGGCTACATGAGAACCTGTCTTAACAGAAACCTTGCAGACCTAGAGTAAGAATGAGAATTCAGCACCCAGAGTGACCACAGACTATTCCAGAAGTTTCTTTCTCCTGGCTCCAGAGTGTCACACCATGTAAGTCTAGCACACTTTCATGAAGAGACAGGGTCCCAGAGTCTGAGATCCCTTGACCTCTTGCCTGGCCACATCAGTGTAGAGGCCTAAAGGTCCTTTGTTCATGCCTAGAGCATGCTGGGTAGTGTGTAATAATAAATCCCCAAACCAAATCTCTCTTGAGCAGCCCAGAATCCCCATACCAACTTATTCTGAGACACAAAGCCATGGTGTTGATTTAGTGTTAGGCCAGGGGCAGTCAGGGAGTGGGCATCAGGGTCATCTAGGATATATCAGAGATGTGTTGGACCCTGTCTTAGTTACTGTTCTATTATTGTGAAGAAACATCATGACCAAGACAACTTACAAAGGCAAGCATTTAATTGGGGCTGGCTTACAATTTCAGAGGGTTCATCCATGTCATCATGGCGATGAGTCTGGAGGTGGGCAGGCAAGCATACTAGAGCAGTAGCTGATAGCTCACATCTGATCTACAGGTTACAGGCAGAGAGAGAGACAGAGACTGATCCTGGTGTGTGCCCATGCTGTGCCATACCTTCTCAACAAGATGTTCCTACTCCAACAAGGCCACATCTCCTAGTCCTTCCAAACAGATCCACTAACTGGGAACCACACATTCAAACATGAGCCTATGAGGACCTTTCTCTTTCAAACCAGCACCTGTCAAGGCTTTGAACTAGAGAAGGCAGACTCTCTTTCTCCCCCTGGTACTTTTCTTATTCCCTGGCCGCTGAGGCTACTGCCCAGGCACGGTAATGGATAAGAGAGAATGGCCTTAAACTTAGTACTGGGAGAAACTACTCTCTCCACAGTCAGCTCTTATTTCTGTTTGACACCATGTGAGGCAGGGCAAGAGTGGCTGTGAACACTGCTATCTTTCTGCACTCTGCCTTCTGATCTGGGCCATTAGGGTCCGGCAGCATAATTGAGCACCACTGTATGAGCCGTGCTGTGCTGAGGCTAGACATAGAGGTAGGAGACACCTCTTGTATAATCCTGAGTGAAAGATCAGAATGCATTTGGCCAGTGACCCCTCAAGAATTTTCAGGAGATGGGAAACTGATATAGCATGGTCTGGGGCTATTTTATAAGTTTCAAAACCAGGTAGAGTGGTTTTTTGATCATGTATCCAGTCTCAGCCCAAAGGAATGAGCAGACAGGCATCATCCAGTCATTTTCCTCCAGGACCCATGATGGTTTTAGCATGCAAAATTACCATCTGGAAAGAGGCAGTACTTCAACTTAATCCAGTTCCATCTCAAAATCACAAATGTTAACATGAGATAGTGAGTGATGCCCTATTGTCCGAGATCTGGAGAGTGAGTTGTTAGACAAAGCTTTGTCTTTCAGGGTTTTGGTCACACGTGGTGAAACAGGTTCAAGACCCTTGGAGACTCAGGGTACCAGCCAATCCCAGGCTGCTGCCGTAGCAGTTCTGGTGTGTTCTGGCCAGAGCTAGACTCAGACCGCAATCCTAGTTCGTCTGTGTTTTAACAAGTTCAGATAGAGCACATTCTTGATTCTCCAGGGACAGTCCTGTGACACCTGGAGAAACTGAATCTCCTGGGGCCCCAGACCCAATGCTGACACATGCTCAGAGCTTCAGAAGGACAACTTAATCTTGTGCCGAGCACCCCAACTAAGTGAGAGGGAGTGAGGCTGGGGAGCCTCCTCTTGCTAGGCACCCTGGCTTAAAGCAGAATAGGTCTGCCTCTCCCTCCCCTCCCCCCACTACCCAGAAAACTGCCTATATAGCTCCAGGTTCCTCTGCAGATGAATCTAATGATAGTGCATTTGAAGAGAAAGCCAGCACGGAGCACTCCCCCTGAGGGAGCTACAGAGAGTCACCAGTCATATCTCCACTGTTCACCAGCTAGGAGCCAGGAAGGGAGGGAGGCCTTGTGCCCATGTCCTCCCCGTCATTATGTTTAGTGCCCAGTCATCTCCAGCAGCTCCAGAACCTGGGTACTGATCTTCCAACCCCATGTGGACTTAGTCTCCAAGCCGGGTTTCAGCTCAGCTTCTGGTCCTGCCTTACTGGGTGGGCAAGTGTCTGGCCTTTCTGATTGTCACCTGGGAAGTGGGAGGTATGGAGTGACCCTTTGGGTTGTGCACCTGTAGGAGGAAGACTTGCCATAGCTCAGTGCAGGATCCCGCCTTGTCAGCAAGCTGGGTAGGCTTGGAATCCTCTACATCTCCCATCTGGGGCAGTGTCTTGGGGTTTCTATTGCTGGGGAGAGACATCATGACCACAGCAACTCTTATAAAGAAAACATTTAATTGAGGGTGGTTCGCTTATAGTTTCAGGGGTTCAGTCTATTATCGTCATGAAGGGGAGCATAGCAGCTTGTTGGAGCTGAGTGCTACCTCTTGCAGGCAATGTGAAGTTGATTGACAGTCACAATGAGGGAAGCTTGAGAAAAAGAGACCTCAAAGCCTGTGCTGCAATAACATGCTTCCTCCAGCAAGGCCACACCCCCAGTAGTGCTACTCCCTTTGAGGGCCATTTTCTTTCGAACCACCATAGGCAGCATGCTGCATGTCTATCTGAATAGCCTCCTTTTGGCCCAAGCTTTGTGCTGTAGTAACATCCTGGCTTTGGTTAGCTCTGGAGCATGAACTTGCCTTTTCTGGGGAGAAAGGCAGGTGTGTAGCTCTGGCACCTGGAAGATCTTGCTCATGGGCCAATTCTCACAGACCATAGTGCAGTAGCTTCCTGTGAGGGGCAGAATAGGGGTAGAAACATTCCACAGACACATTGAGGGTGATGGTGGGTCAGCTGCTGTCATCTCAAGTCACCATGCACCCTTCAACTCTGTGGGCACCTCAGAACCATCACTTGACAGTCAGAATGGCTCCCTGTAAAGCTAGAGGCACCTGAGCTCCTTGTCCCTGTTTTGTAGACAAAACAGGGCTGTGGTCCTGGCAGAGCCTGGCAACAGGCCGTTGTCCCAGCATAAAACGCAGGGCACAGCTTTATCCTCTGTAGTGAGAGCTGTCATTTATGCAGTTGCTGGAGTGGACAGCAAGTGCCCAGGCTGGGTTTGGTTGTCCTATGGACTCTGCATACTGTGCAGGATATCTGCCCAGTGCAGGCCCGGAGAGTGAGGCTCTGTGTAAACTGGCTGCAGCCTGCCCTCCCTGTAGACCCCACTCCTTGCCAGGCATCTAGGTATCAGTGCCTGTATCTTCAATACTCACGACCTCAGTGGGTGACCTAGCAAAAGACAGACCCCTTCGTTGTGACGTTTGGGAGACAGTCCTTTGGGAAGACCTGTTTTCAGCCCAGTGTTACCTCTATACTTGTCTGGTCCAACTCTGTCCCCTGGCTTTGCCTCCTTCTGTCAGAGGTTTTGGGAAAGATCCAGGAGGCTTATGGGTGAGAACCTGGCCTGCCATTTGCTAGCTGATTCTGGCCAGCTGCTCACTCTTAGACCTCCAGCCTCTTCGTTTGTAAGGGGAACTAGCTTCAGATTATTATTACGAGGACAGAGCAGACTCCTCAGTAAGAGAGTGTGTGCGCAGCAATAGGGGTTCGTACTGGAGGGCTCGTGCCGTCAGCATCCCGCCAGCCTACTTCTCTTAGATGCCCGACAAGGGCAGTGCCCAAGCGTATAGTTGGTGCAGGTTGTTCTCTTCTCTGGCAGTTTCTGTGTCAGCCATTGAACACCTTGAGTTGTAGAGTTAGTGTGTAGCCATGGAGACAGTGTCCTGATGTAAGAAGGCCCTTAGAGTCTAGCAGGATGGGAGGGATGGTCATGTGGCTGGTAGGGGAAGAGTGTTAGTGGAATGGTGGCTGGGCCCTCTGTTGTCTTCTCCCTTAGAGTCCATGTGGCCCCTATTACCAGTCAGCGTTGGACCTGGTACCGAGTCAGCCCTTCTACCTGCTGAGCTGTGGGAAGGGGCAAACAGCAGCTTACTAAACAAACCCTTTTGAGGGAATAACATGTTGAACCCCCCCGAAAATGCATTGACCATCGTGACTGTCCCTCTGTGCTGGCTTGTTGTCATTGTGGTCCCTGTCACTTGATCCCCATCCTTTCTGAAAGAATATATGATTTTTTTTCTCATCAGGTTGTCTTCACAGACTAACCCTCTCACTTATATTCTGTGTTTGTCTCCCTCCCCGGTTCCCCTTCTCCTTCTCATAGACTGACCCTTGGTTATCGTTGCAGAATTACGGCAGCGGCATGAGACCACCACCCAACTCCCTCGGCCCCGCCATGCCTGGGATTAACATGTAAGGCAAAAAGGCCCTGGCCAGTGCCTCAGGGCCTATGGCCTCCCCACTCATGTTGGAACCCCAGAAGACTCCTAAGAGTCACTGGTGCCTCTCAGGACCTCAGTTTCCTCATCCTTACACAGTGTCATGTGCCAGGCACAGTGTTGGACAATACTCATTATCTTCAGGCTACACTGCAAGGCGTGGTTATTCCCTGCCTGTGATGTCACTGAGGCACAGAGAGGTAGAATGACTTCCTCAGGCTTGCACAGCTTCAATGGCTGATCTAAGATTTAGCTCCAGATCTCTAGTGCTTGTATGAGAATCTATGGCCTATCTTCCTAGGGAAAAGCAGAAAGACTTTATATATCATTTTATAAATATGTAATTTACAAGTTTTACATAAAGTGTGAAGGAGTGTGTGAGTCTCCAGCCATGGGGCTGGCTACCTGTCACCACCCCAGAGTCAGGTGGCCTCTGGGACTTCTGCGCTGATGTCAGCCTGCTCCTCTGCCCCTGTTGGCTCCATCTGTAGAGTCTCTAGCATCACTTTGATTGTTTCCGTCTCTCCTTCTCTCAGGGGCCCAGGAGCTGGCAGACCCTGGCCCAATCCCAACAGTGCTAACTCAGTGAGTATCCAGGTCTGGTGGGGCACCGTTATCCAGGAAGGGGGTTCTGGGCACAGGGTAAATCTGTCTCCAGGAAGGTGTCAGGATGGAGAAGTATAGTGGGATTCCACCTTATGCCTCTGAGAAGAAGGCGCCTGTGGGTGGAGCCCTTGGGCAGTGTGCTGGGGTCCTCGAAGGTGGTCCTGCCCTGCAGAAGCTCATGGGTACCAGCTGAGAGCCCAGGCTTCAGGCGCATCATTTGTTGAGGGAAGAGGATTTTGGTTCCAGCACTGAGGCAGATGATTAAGGGCTCAGTGCAGACAAGCTGGGAAGAGGGGTGGGTGTGAGTGTTGCTCTCTCCCACCCTCCCAAAAGGAAGGCCTCCTGGAACCGTAGTATTGGAAAACAAGGCCAAATTCCCAGGACCACTGCATTGTAGCCTCACTCCTGTCTCAGACCTCTTCCGGAAACTTACCGGGTTACTAATTCACTGGGGCCCCATGCCTCTCATAAGAGTGGGTTTGGAAGTGAAAGGGCACAATACTTGTCTGCCTGGGAAGGCAGCTCCAATACATGGCTCCTAAATCTTCTTTCCAGATCCCGTACTCCTCCTCATCACCTGGTACCTATGTGGTAAGTACAGCTGTGGGTTTTGACTACCCAGTGCCAATGACCAACTACTGCCTGGCAGGAGAGCCCAAGATCCAAATTGCCAGGGCTTTTGCTATCAGTGTTTAGGTATTTGTACAGGCCCGGAGTGGCCCAAATTTCTCCAAATCTGACCCAGGAGGGGTCTCCTTCTGAGCAGCTGCCCAGCAGACTACTCTCATAGTGCCTCTGGTGTTCACTAGTAACTGTGCGCTCACCCTCCACTGATGCCTCTTGACTTGAGAGGAGGAGTGTAAGTCCAGCTTCCTTCAGGCTTGCATGCTCCAGTTCTAAGTGCAAGAGACACACGCTCAGCCCTGGAAGGTGCCAGGCTTGCCTGGGCACTGGTAGGTAGCATAGCAGCCTCCCAAGCCTCCTACCACCACAGGTTACTGATGACAGCTTTTATCTCATCTCAGGGACCCCCTGGTGGTGGCGGCCCTCCAGGAACCCCCATCATGCCTAGTCCTGCGGGTAAGAGGCCTTGAGGGGAAAGAAAAGCCCGGTGGGAGTGGGGTGCCGTGTGGTCCTGAGGGCTCTATTGCAGAGCCTGGTCTTTCAGCCACTGCTTCCTGAGCAGTGCATCCTCTGTCAGGCATTGACACCTAGGGATGGGATTTAAGGGCCCTGAGCCCTTTGACATCACTGACCGTAATGGTGTGGCCTCGGTCAGGTCACCCACCTTGTGCTCCTTTACACTGCTTAGTGAAGAACAAGGCCAAGGCTGAGCCAAGGTCAGGAACAACAAGGTTTCTTTACCCTAGATGACTCAGAAAGGGTCTTTGGGGCCCCCAAGTTGGGGCACACACACACATTCCCCATGAGTTTCCAGATCTCTAGGCTTCTTTCCAGTCCTCTTTGTAAAAGATCTTCTTTCCCTGTTTCTGTTTCTTTTATCTGGAAAGGGCATGTGCACACGAGGGCAGGTGCACACATGCACCTACACACAGTCACAATTATCTGTCTACTTGCTAAGAATAGCATTGCAGTCAGCCGGAAGGAGTGCAGCATACATCCCTTACCCAGCCCAAAATAGAGGGAGAATTTCTGCTCCTGAGAGAGCACTGCTAACTTATTTCCTGAGGAGACTTTCCTGGCTAGGTGGGGAGTGGCCAGAGCCTCCCCTTCCAGCTACCTATAAAGGAAATCTGCTCAGCTGCAAGGGTGGAGCTGACTGCAGCCACAGCCGGCTCCCACTCCAGCTCCCCCTCTGCAGCATTGATGAGCTGCGTGACCTACATTCAGACTGGGTCACGTTAACCCACTCCGTATGTTAATGTGTCCCCAGCCCCATCCCTGTCTCCTACCCCTCAGCCTAGCAGAGTGGTTCTGGGTAACTTGCTGCATTTTCTTTCCCTGGGTGGGGCTGAGAGACAGCACAGGTGTGTCCTTGTGTCCTTGCTAAGCCTGTGGAACAGATCTGAAGTCCCCTCTGCTGTACCTGCCCTGCTGCCCAGATACCCTGAAATTCTTGGGTTTGTGGTTGAGTGCTTTTCACAGTTGAATTTTCTGTGATTAAAAACTTGGTGAATCTTCATTAAATACAAATTACCCAAAAGATGGTGATACTTAGAAGAAATTTTAGGTGATAAAATACCAAAGAATGAGTTCAAGTGCCACAAGTTTGTTTTAATTAAGAAATGAATTAATCACTTCAACTATACGGTTTCCACTATTCTACAGATTCAACAAATTCCAGTGACAACATCTACACAATGATTAATCCTGTGCCGCCTGGAGGTAGCCGGTCCAACGTGAGTCTGCTTTCTGCTCATTTACATACCAGATACCATAACAAATCAAAATTAACTTCGTCAGCTGAGGGGAAAGCAAGTGTAATTGATTTCAGTCATTTGTTACCAAAGATGAATAAAATAAACCATCAGAAAAGTGATTACCTCTTAGGCAAGTCAGTCCTCATCACTAGTGGAGGTGGGGAGGGGCCAGGGTTCACCCTCTGGTCAGGTGTGAGGATTCTGGCAAGGGAAAGCACCAGGCTGCAGGGCGCTCTGACTTAGTCCCCATTCTCCTGACTGGCTGTGCCACCTTGGAGTTGCTCTCTCCCATCTTCCCTGTCTCTTGAGCGTTATAGCTGAGGGTGAAACCTGAGGTGTGCCTTTGGGGACTCGGCTCACCCATGTCAGTGCCACCATGGCAGCTGCTTGCCTCTACTCCGGCTCTCCTCTCATCCGGAATTCCACCTGCTCTGCTTCTCGTTTGCCTGTCCCTAGTGCCAAGTGCCCTAAGCACACTATATGGGTCTACTGTACAGCCAGGTCACCATGCCACTCGCCTCCTAGATGAGCTGGTTCTGGGGTGCCCTGGGCTTGAGAGGAGGTAGCCCTGGGACCCTCTAGTTTTGTGGGCCCAGTGCCCAAGATAATTCAGGAATCACCTCAGGTGTCTGATTTCCATGTGTGGGCTGCCCTGCACTGAAGACAGCACACATTTGTCTGTTGATGAGGAACAAGTCCAGGACCTTGTGCACAGTAAGCACGTGCCCTCCTCCTGGGCTGTGCCCCTAGCACTAGTTACTGAATACATTCCATCTCCCCAGCAGCCCTCCAGAGGTCATACTCTTTGGCCTGTTTCCTTAGCCAGGGCCATGTGTTAAATAAATATGGGGAAGTCTCTATTATACAGGCCTCCCACCCACCCACTAGCCTTGCTGCCCCTCACTGGGGTTGTCATTCATCCAGATATTAGTAGTAAAAGCTCTGTATGCTGAGATACCCCAGGCGTAAGTCCTGTGTCATAACGTGGGTGTCGACGGTTGAGTGGAAAGAGTGCCACACAGAGGCCCACTGCACAGTGTGGAAACCACTGTGGTTGAGTCAGATGGACATGGCTTAGATTATCTGTCACCTGCAGTCACCGTCATTGTATTTTCCCAGCCCGTGGATGCTGATGTGCATCACTTAGGCTGTGTTTTCCTAAGGGCTGTGGCACCAGGGCATGGCCGCTGTCTTCCTGCTGCTGCAGTTCACCCTCCAGTTTGCATTAAGGTGGTACTGGGTTTGCCTTTGCCACTGTGAATACTGTGACCGTGTGCTTAAAAGCTGAGGTCATTGAAACTACGAACCATGACAATGCCAGCTCCAGTGTGACCCAGACAGCACCAAAGAGAAAGCTAAATAACCCTCATTCTTTTGACAGGTTTAAAGGCACAGAACTTGATGAGGACACTCAAGAACATTACACTGTGTGTAGACTTAGGGGTGGTCAGGAAGGGGTGGAGAAGCTCTCTCTCCCTAGGGTGTGGCTGTTGGCACATCCTTCTGAACTGAAAGCTCTATTTGTTCTTTGGAGTGATTCTGGTGTCCAGTCAAAAACAGTGACCCCCGAGTTATCGTGAGCATATGCTTGAGTGAGCACAGCCATCACCCCATTCTCTGATTGCACTGTAAAGGAGACGGTTGTGTTCAAATCTAGTGGTTGCAACAGAATGTTGTGTGAACCAAAAGGGAAAGAATTTTTGATAACTTTAGATGTCCCAGCCCCTTGGGCACAGCTGTGTTCTTCACAGTATGCCAGTGACACCGTACATCATTGTAACACAGGACTGCATACCGAGTGTGCAGCTCAGGGTTAGAGCCTCTGCCTCAAATGCAGGAGACGCTGGATTCCATCCCCAACACCACCAAGAAAACAAAACAAAAGACAATTCCTGGTAGCTCTGTTAATTTAAGAGCTGAAATTCTACATTATCTTGATTTCCATGAGGCTTTTAATGGAACTGCAGAAAGCAGAACTGTTTTCTTATTAAATCCAGCTCGAGTTTTGCTCATTGATCTGCATGTCCAGCAAACAGCTTTAATATCACTCTTGGAAGATCCATTTGAAACCTCTTGCCAATGAAAGGAGGCATCCCTTACCCCCCTGTGCCTTCATGATGCCATTTGTAGCTTTATAAAAGAATGTCATGTGAATTTTACTTCATAGAAATAAAGGTGCATGTCTTTAATCTCAGTACTTGGGAGGCAGAGGCAGGTGAATCTCTGTGAGTTCAAGGTCAACCTACTCCACAGAGCTAGTTCCAGGACAACCAGAGCTGTTACACAAAGAAACCATACCTCAAAAAGTAAAAAGAAGGGAGGGAGGGAGGGAGGGACGGAAGGAAGGAAGAAAGAAAGAAATGGAGATACCAGCTGGGCTTGGTGGCTCTTGCCTTTAAACCCAGCAGTTGAGAGGTGGAGGCAGGTGAAACTCTGTTCAAGGCTAATCTGATTTACACACAGAAAACCCTATCTCAAACCCCCCCTCCCCCACACACACTCCGCCCAAATAATAGAATGCCTCTGTTGGATGCCTGTAAAGTGACAGTCATCTCTGGCAACCACAGAAAAGTTGTTAAGTGTTGCCTTTAAAAACTCAGTATTTTTGCCGGGCGGTAGCAGTGCCTGTCTTTAATACCCGCACTCAGGAGGCAGAGGCAGGCGGGTCTATAAAGTGAGTTCCACGACACCAAGGGCTATGCAAAGAAACCCTGCCTCAAAAAAACTCAAAAATCAAAACAAAAAACCACACACCACAATATTTTTGCTGAGTATGGTGGCAATGTGTGCCTTTAATCCCATTGAGACAGGCATGCAGATACCTGAGCAAGCTCAGCTGGGTCTACAAAGTGAGTTCTAGGAAAGCCAAAGCCACACAGAAACCAAACCAACTAAACAAACACCACCCCACAACTCACAGTTTTTAAGATGAGACAAGGTGGTAAGATGGCTCTCACCTAAAAACCTAGCACTCGAGGAGGCAGAGAGGCAGGAAGATTGCCATGTGTTCTAGGCCAGCGTAGGCAACATAACGAGTGTGGGGTCAGCCAGAGCTGTATAGTGAGAACCGCATCTCAAAACACAAAAACTAAGGTGTGACAAGGATATCCGCGTCTGATCTGGAAGTCTGGTCAGGAAGGGTGAGAAAAGGAGAATAAAAGGAAGGTGTGTGTGCTCACCTGGATGGTTGCGCTAACCTCACACCAGAGAAAAATGGCTTAGTTTTTCAGAAATGAGGCTTCAGGAGAACTCAGAAAATGCCATGGTCAAGGACAGCCAAGTTGTCCTGTGTGTGCTAGTGTTTAGGAGTGCTGGCCATCACAGGCAGGAATGTCACACTACAAAGGCCAGCCCAGTGGTAGAAGGAAGGTCAGACATGTCAAGACAGAAGCATTGTTGAAAATACGGTGTCCTCACACATGACATCTCTTCAAACAACCCAGCAACTAGCTGCTACTGTTAACTGCTCCAATCATTTTGTTTAAGTAATGGTGTTTCTGTATTAGAAAGTTAACCAATATAGACTAAGGGAGCGGAGCTGGGACAAGTGGCACACAGGCACGCAGATGAGGTAGCCTCCCTCCTCACACCAGCACATAAAAACAGGCTTGAGCACTGGGAGATGGGCTTGCTGTAAAGACTCCTAACCATGAGCTTCCATGTGCAGATGTACACATTCACCTCCACAGGTGTATATACAGAAACTTGTACACACACCCATAAACATGATGAAAAATAAAAATTATCCCTCCCCCCAGTTTAAACCAGGTACATTGGTGCGTGCCCGTAGGTAGAACTGCTGGATGCTGAAGCAGGAACATGACGTGATCCCAGGAATTCAAGGCAACTAGTGTTGAGTCATCTCAAGAGGGGACAAGGAGAAGGTTATACACAGAATGGAGGAAATATACCCAATAAAAGATTTAAATTCAAAATATATAAGGAACTCTGACAACTCAGTAATAAGCAGACATCCTAATTTAAAAGTGGGACAAATAACTAAATAGATGTTTCTCCATAAGTACATAGGAAGACGCTGTTAAGAAATGCAGGTTAAGATACGGTGAGGTAGCTGTTCAAGACGGGAGGATGGCTGTGATCAGAAGCTTGGCAGTGACTGTTGTTGGGGCTGAAGTTGCAGAAGGAACCCTCATCCGCTGCTGATAGGAATGTCAGATGGTGCAGTTGCTAAGGAGGCCAGAGAGAATGACTGTGTGGCCCAGCACTTCCGCTCAGGTGTACCTGTCAGAACTGGAAACACCTGGCCATGGAGCTGAGCGTGAAACCACCCTGAGTCTGTGGTGAACAGATATTTGTGGCAGAATTCTGCCCTGGACTTCGGTCCATAAGAAGGAGAGCAGTACATATTTGAGCAAGAACATGAAGGAGCCTTGGAAATGTGCTAAGAGATTAACGCTAGCCACTGAAGGCCGTGGGGTACCGTGTCTGGAATAGGCAAATCCATAGAAACTAAGCAGACTGACCATTGCTGGGCTGAGGGTCATAGAAGTGTCCTACAGTTGATATGGTAGTTCCCCAACCCTAAATATAATGGGTCAGTTGTATGATGTATGAATGTTTGTATGTTATTAAGCAGTAGATGGAAATACATAATAATATATGTGATTTCAAAATTACCTGATCGAGAGACAGACGAGTTAGTGTATGTTTTGATCCAGTGCTTGGGAGGCAGAGATAGTCCCTGAGTTTAAGGGTAGCCAGTGTTACATAAGCCCTGTATTTAAAAAAATGACCAACAAAACCCCCAAAATTTATTTTTATATATTCGTCATATTTGTGTTAGAATAATGGCATGTGTTTGTTTGTGTGTGTGATGTATGTATTATGTTAGCAACTTTGGATACTTTTTGGTCTGGGACAGCCATGTCCTAGGAGCCTAATAAGGTGACCACCCCTTCATCTTTGTATCATTTGGGTTAATTAGCATGAATTTGGCTGCTTCACTCTTCCTGGAAAGGTGACAAAGATGCTGAGCTCTCCATGCCGCCTCCTGTACCATGGTCTGTTGCCCACTCCGCAGTACTAGAATTGCTTCTGCCACCTGTTTTGTCTGCCCAGGTTCTATTCATTTCTGCTAAGGCTTTGCCACCTCCTCCACACAGCCCATTCTGATTTCCCTGCAGTCTATAACTGTGTTTGGAACTCAGCTGGCCACTCTCTTGGCTGCATGGCTGTGAGCTGCTTCTCCTGGGGCTGTGACCCAGCAGTTCTCCCTCTGTCACTTCATGTCCAGCCCTTCCCACCCCTTATCCAGTCAGCATCACAGGTCCTAGCTTCAGGCTAGACTCATTGGTAACTCAGGACCATGAGATGTGGCCTTCCTTCCTGAGGTTGCAGACAGGATGGCATGGAGTAGATTCTTCACTGCCCCCGAGGCGTCCCATGTCGGAGGGACAGCCCATAGTTGGCTGCCCTGCTCCATTCTCAGCTTCTCCTCTGCCCCAGGAGATCTGTACAAAGCATTTGCTATGCTCTGCTTAAGTTTTCTCACCTGTACAACGCAGGTGACAGGTTTTCGTTGTTTGGTCTGGCCTGTGCAGTCAGTCGAGCTTCATTCCTGTGCAGTAATGTCTGCTGAACCAGATCCTTAACCAAACACTGTGAGGAGGCCTGAGAAATTGGCTAGCTGGCTGTGCGTGGAAACTGGCAGCTTTGGTCTGGGTCCTTTCCTCCTGAGTTGGCTTGTTTGACCAGGCCCCTCCATTGGTAGCCACCCGGGCACCCAGTGCCTAAGTCTGCACAAGGAGACCACCACCTTGGAGCATCCTGGGTGGTACTTCTAAGCAGCTGGGTCCCAAGGCCTGAGCCTTTCAGGGAAGCGGGACAGGAGTACAAAGGACCTGGGTCCTCTAACCATCCTCTGCTTCCCCACAGTTTCCAATGGGTCCTGGCTCAGATGGCCCAATGGGAGGCATGGGCGGCATGGAGCCACACCACATGAATGGATCCTTAGGTAAGCCAGCACCTACACATGGCTCCACTCCACCTCAGCTCCTAGGTCCCTTGGGACAGTGTTCGCCTTGATTAGGCTCCTAGGAAGCCCCTGAGCAAATGCTCCTGCCTACACTGAGGTGAACTCCCACACACAGAGCCAGAAAGCAAAGGGTCCTTCTCAGAGGATGGAGAACACACAGAAGCATGGTCCAGCAACTAAGTAGGCCAGGCATGGTGACACATATTACTGTAGTGTAGCACGCAGGAACCTGAGGCAGGAGGATCACAAGTTTCAAGCTAGCCTGAAATATTCTACTACAGGTGTATAAGTGAGACCCGAGAAAGCTAGAGCTGGGCACATGGTTGTTCGGTTTTCATCTGAGCACTTAGGATACCAAGGTCGGAGCATGATGAATTCATGGCATGCCTGGGCCGTTTGGCAAGGCCCTGCCTCAAGAGCAAATGGGGCTGAGGAAATGGCTCAGTCAGTAGGTGGGCCGTTTGGCAAGGCCCTGCCTCAAGAGCAAATGGGGCTGAGGAAATGGCTCAGTCAGTAGTGTTTATTTGGCAAGCGTGAGGACCCGAGTTTGATCCCCAGCGCCATGTAAAAGCCGCACACAGTGGCACACACTTTAATGCCAGCTGTGGAGGCAGAGACAGGAGGACACTTTAATGCCAGCTGTGGAGGCAGAGACAGGAGGATCCCCGAGGCTTGCTGCCAGCCAATCTATAGTTGAATCAGCAAGCTGAATCCAGGTTCAGTGAATTTGTCTCAAAAAGAAAGGTGGAAAGCACCTGGCAGTGATCTCTGACCTCCTCCAGTGTACACTCGTGTGTACACATACGTACATGAAAACAATACCTACATATACTCAACACACACACACACACACACACACACACACACACACACACACACACACA
>LOJH01000013.1:8091-19441 GCA_001685095.1 Ellobius talpinus | reverse complement strand
CACACACACACACACACACACACACACACACACACACACCCCGAAGGAAGGAAAGAAAGGAATGCCCTGACTTGGCCTCTTCTTCCCTTTTAGGGTCAGGAGACATAGATGGACTTCCAAAAGTGAGTGATGCTTATTGTCCCCTCCCTCAGTATCACCCTCTGTTAGGTCAGGTTGTTGGGGACACGGACTCACCTCATCTCTTTCCACAGAATTCTCCTAACAACATAAGTGGCATTAGCAATCCTCCAGGCACCCCCCGAGATGACGGCGAGCTAGGAGGGAACTTCCTCCACTCCTTCCAGAACGACAATGTAAGTTCCCAGAGCCCCTGACTCTTGTAGTGCTTGGGTCCCAGGAGTTCCCTTAGGCCTGAGGACCCTGGAACTGCGTTTCCTGCCGCCTGGTCCTTCCGGGGGTAGGGGTGTGGGTGCTGTGTGAAGGCTGGAAGCCTTCAGCATTCATAAGCAGAAACGACTGGGAAAGCTCTGGGCTGAATTGGTCAGGCAGCACTGGCCCATGGGATCGTGCAAGCGGGAATTCCCTGTGTCCTCGGTGCACAGGGACCAGGTGAATTTCTGTGTTCATACTCATTGATGCAACAGCTTCGGAGAACCCCAGACTGTTGCTACTTCACAGCACCCTTCAGGAACCTGGACTCAATAAATTCCAGTACCCTACTGTCTTGGTTTCCCTAAAAGACTTGACTCCAAGGAATACGAACTAGAGGCCATTAGTGCTTCCAGAATTCCTGGCAAGAGGCATAGACTGGTCCCAGAGGAGTCACCTAGCTCCTGCATCCTTGACTTCACCCTGTCCATGCCCATCTTGCACCCCAGGTTTGCTCTGGCCAGCACTGTACTTAATCAGGCTGTTAGCACATTGATAAGTCCATGGCCTCTCCTCCCCCCCAACAACCTTCCCCAACCCTGCTTCTCTCCTGCAGTATTCTCCAAGCATGACGATGAGTGTGTGACCCCCCTCTCCAAGATGCTGAGAGCCGGCATTGCAGGCAGAAGATGCCAGAAATTATGCAAGAAGAAGTGAGGTGTCGATACCAGGAGCTGGGGGAGGGTGTCTCCTGCTCCCCTCCACCCCTCCCATCCACTCCCCCACCTTTCCCAATTTTAGTTTCATGCAATAAAAAGGCCAAACTTTTTATTCCATAAAACATGAAGGACAAAAACTCAAAAAAATGTATTTCAAGTCAGCAATCAGAAAAATCCTACCCTCTCCTCACCCTAAAGGACCTTTCTATACATGACACTTTTTGTTTGTTCGTTTATTTGTTTGGGATTTTATTGTTGCTGGGATTTTTAATTTGTTTTTGGGGGGTTTCTTTTGGGGAAAAAATTTTTTAATGGAAGCTTCTAGCAAGCCCTACTACACCCACCCCACTCTTTGCTTTCTTCTTTAAAAAAAAAAGGAACAAAAAAAAGGAAAAAGAAAAAAAGGCCAAAAAAGGAAGAAAAACCCACAAACCCTGCTATGTGTCCTACCACCAGAAAGCTAGTCTAGGTGTGCGATGCCACACTGACGTTGTAGCCATCTAATAATAATAATAATAACAATAATAATAATAATAAACTGGACAGTTTACAATCGGTGGTCCCTTTCAAAGGCTATCTGGGGAGAAGGAAGAGTCCACCATTTCCACGTGGGCCTTTGGGGTTTGCACTGGGCGAGGAGACGATCTGGCTGGCCATCACAACACACCGGCACCCCTGTGGCCGTAGCGCCCAGAGCCCCCAACCTGCTGTCGCCTAACAGAGACCATCGCTGTGACCCAGCATACACACTGTTCCGGGATGGCTGCCTCTTCAGACCTCGTGCCCGGCCACTGGGGCCTCCAGCCTGTCAGTTCCCACCGCTCTTGGCAAGACTCCTGCTGGCTGGGTAGGAGAGGCCCCACCCACAGAATGGCTATGATCTGGGACATGGAACTGGCCTCCACGTTCTGGTCCCTAGATCCTCACATAGTGTGCACAGGCAGGGCGGGCTGAAGTGGTTTTCTTTTTCTTTTTTTTTTTCTTCTCCTGTTTGTCATTTTTCAAAGATGGGTATTGATTAGAATCGCTCTGTATTTGCTTGGAACTGATGGACAGACTTCGGCATCGCTGTGGGGGTGGGGGGAGCACCAGCAACCAAACAGACGCTGTCTCCGGTCCCGTTTTTATTTTCAAAAACCTACAAACCTGATGGTGGAGCCGTCCCCTCCTAGGAGGGGTGACTTGGCTGCCCTGGCCTTGCCCTGGCAACCTCTGTGTCTTGCCCTGAAGACACTGAATTCTTTGTACATTTACACCCTCCTCGTGCCCTGCCCACCCTTGTAGCTGGTCTTTGTTTTCTTACCTCCCCTTTCTGACCCATGTATATCATTCTGTGAGATACCATCTGCCTGAAAAAAGACCTTGTGCGGATTCTTGGGAACATTGTAGCTGTTTCTGTGTTTTTTCTTACCTTGTAGTCTGGTTCTGAATTATGAGAGGAAAAAAAAGTAATTATGATACATTGTAGTTTGTGTACGATATATGTTGATAACGTTTTATTAAAGGGACATCTTTTTTCCGCAGCCCTTCCTGACATGTTTGGGGGGAGCCCGGGTAGGAGCTGGTGATACTGATCAGGAAGGAGAGTGTGGGCCTGGCACCTGAGACTTCTTCCTTGTCTTCCGGGCACCTGCTGCCTTTCCCTGGGCCTGAGTTCAGTGCTTAATGTAGTGGTCTTGGAAGTGGGGTTGGGACAGGTGTGTGCCAGTTACCTCAAACCCTTGGTGGTTTGTCTTGTTAACAGCTTCCATGCCCAAAGTCCCTGATGTGTCTGGGATTATTGGGGTAGTAGGAGAGTCTGTAGGTGTTTGGCTATTGGAAGGTTGATCTCCCCCCCCCTTTTCTTTTTTTAAATCTCCCAGGCAGGGCTAAGAGTGGGAAAGGCAAGGATTAGGCACCAGGCGAAGGATTTTGGAAGTGATCCAGACTGACCTGTAGCTTACAGAGGGGCTGTAGAGAATGGGGGGTGGGGGGAGGCTGGTGGTTGCCAGTGTCAGAAAGTAGAGCTGAAGTCCTGGGTACATCCTCTGGGGGTGGGGGCAGGGATGGACAGTGCTTAAACCAAGTGCTTTCCACTTTCCCAAGAACCTCAGAACCAGGTTGTAATTCTGCCTGTTGGCATCTTGCTTCAGACATGACCGTGGGCATATAGATTAGTTTGTGACTGACTTTGGTTTCTTCATCTAGGCACTAACAACAGTGCCTCATGAGTGACTCCTGCCAACTCACCCTTGGAAGGGTGGTATGATGGGGAGGAGCTGGGACGCCCTAGGTTCAGTCCTAGGCTTTTCTCCGCAGCTGCTGACTATTGGGGAAGCATCGCTTTGGACCAGTGGGTGATGCAGGCTGTGGCACTCACACCAGCAACTGTGACGAGGTAGTTGCTGCACGGTCTCATTCATGCTTCCAGGTAGGAAATGTGGAGAGGGTGCCATGTGGGAAAAGCCATCTCAGGTCTGCCTAGGTGAGAGGCCACCTGCATTGCTTTCTTTTCCCACAGCCCGCCACCTGGGCTCCAGAGTAGCCCCTACAAGTTGTCTTCCCAGCCTGTGGCCACCCAGGGCCTGGTCTTCCTTCACCAGAGTATTGTCATTGCGTTGCTTGGGCTTAAGCAAGACTTTCAGGGCTGGGCCAGAGCACGGCCCTGAGCAGCATGAATCCCAGAGGAGGGAAGGATTGAAGCTCAGGCAGGAGCGGAAGAGTCAGTCTGCAGTCTCCCCAGCTGGGTCCCCAGAGCACCTCTGCTTCTCTTCTGGTCCTCATCGTCTCTAAGGGGTCGCTGGCCTGGCTGGAGAGACCTGTCCCTGAGGCAGAAGAGCTACCCTAAGACTATAGACCCCAGGAGACCTGGGGGGTGGGGATACTCCAGAGTCATGACTGTTTTGTCCCTGAGCCCCTGATCCCTGGATGCCTGTAGCTCCCCAGGGTTTGGCTGTGTGGGCTAGTCAGGGAAAAGGGGGCTGGAGGGAAATGGGTCCTCTCTCAGCCCTGGGCTCTTTGTGGGCTTGGCATTGGGCCTGGAGGTTGGACATAAACAACCAGACTAGGGACTGTACTGAGAGATAAAGGGGTTCATTCTGTCCTGTGCTGGGCTTCTGTCCATTCCCGAGACCCTGTGAAACCCCAGTCCTTGGCCGCTGGGGCCTGGACAGTTAGCTTCCTGTTATGTTTCCTGGCCCCATTTTGGCCCTCCCAGTGCCATAAAGATGGTACTTCAGGGGCTCCTCACTCTTCCTGCATTCACCCACTCGTAATGTGTTTGGAGACATCTACCCGCTAAGCAAAACAGGCCTGGAATGGATGACCCTTTTAGTAGTTGGCATTTGGATGACCGATGCCTGGAGACAGGTCCTCTGGGGTACCTACCCAGTGATCAGAAATGTAAACAGGGAACCAGCAAAGGTAGGTAAAGGTGGAACTGAGAGATCATGCCATGGGTCAAAGCTCGTGGTAGCTGGTAGACTCCAAGGACTGGTACACATGGAATCAATTGCCTTTTCTCACCACCTAGCACTTGATGCAGCTTGTCACCTACACCTTGGTTCTCGCTGCCCTCTCAGTGTTCCTGGAACCAAGTCCCCAAAGCTCCACCATGAGAATGCTCACCTGTGGCAGCTATCTGAGTTCTCAGGGGCCCTGTGCTGATGAGTCAGTGTCTGCCTTCTCTAAGCCAGGGCCTGTCTCCTGGCAGGGGCTCAGTGGGTGTTTGTGGAGGAACCGAAGGTTGCTGAGTCAGTCACCTCTGGACTATACTCTGGTGCCTATCTCCAGTGCTGTCACCTGTGGGCAAGGACTTAGAGGTGGGGGAAAGGTGGCCTCTGTGGGTACCTGCTACTGCAGATCCAGAGGCAACTTACTGCCAGTGACCACTAGGCAGCCTAGGAACTCCTGGGGCCAGGTACTGTGACTACCAGCTTGAGTCCCCAACCCCAGCACACTGCCTGGCACACAGTTCATAATTCTGGAATAGTGTGAATGGCTAAATTGACAGAGGTGTGATGTAGGGAACCTCAGGACTCTAGTCCTGACACATTTGGGGGTCCTCACATTGGTCTGTCTGGGTTAGAAACCTGTGAATTGTGTATGTTCTAGAAAGGGGCACATTGCTCTCTACAGGCTGGACTCAGATGGAGATCTTGCATTGGGCAGCAAACCCACTCCCTAGATGGGTCTGGGGAGATGTGACCAGAGGTAGCTGGCATGAAGCATGATCCCTCAGGAGGCAGCATCCTGAACAAGAAGTGCTGGACTTGCTCTGTCTGCCTGCCCTAGTCACAGCCCAGCCTAGTTCTGTGAACTGAGAAATGGAGCAGTTCTGGAAAGGAGACACCAGGCTATCCTAGGTCGATCATCCTCCACCTCCAGTCTTTTTAGGGAAGGTTCCCCCTAGGAGATGATGGATGTGACCCAGAAGTCAGAACTGAGGCCCTGAAGCTGAAGCTCCAGGATGATATTTCACCAGAACACCTAAAGATTGAAGGAGTGTACTTAGAAAGGGCATTCCCCTGTGAGGAAGTTTGGAAGCCAGCTGGGGAAAGGCCTGTGTTTGAGGAGGTCTGGTTTCTAGGACCCAGGGTGGATGAATATCCAGTGGAGGACATACAAGCATTTCCCAGGGGTGACACTGGAGTTAGGACCATGGAGCACAATTAATAAAAACTCGGAGAAATTCGGGTTCAGCCTAAAGATTTGAAAGTCAAAACAGCCAGCTCTTAACCTCTACCTGAGTCTGAAATGGTGATCCTGCCTCCAGGAAATCTCAGAATGAGATTGTATCTGAGAGCTGTCTCCTCTTCTATAATCCTCTCTAATTCTGGGATTAAAGGCGTGCACCGCTACCACCTGGTTTCTATGACAAGCTAGTGTGGCTGCTGGGATTAAAGGTGTTGTCATTGCTGCCTGGTCTGTAAGGGTGGCCAGTGTGGCTGTTTTACTTTTCTGATCCTCAGGCAAGTTTTATTTATTAAAATACAAGTGAAATGCCACTACAGGGCCAGCTCACTCTGACACCAGACCTGATTTGGCTGGATTGCCACCTCTGAAAGGTCTCAGGAGGTTTGGCTACCGGGTCACTTGCACTTCCTGTTTTGGCAAATATGCCCAGGTGCAATTCTGCAAATGCTATGGGGCGAGGGCCAGCGACTCTGCACACGGGCTGCTTAGTCCATACCCAGCTCAGAGCTCACACTGGCTCTAAATGCTCTCCAGGTCTGCCCTACCCTCCTTTGAGGCTTTTACCTGTGTCATTGATGCGTAGGGCCTGTTAGTGTGTAGCCTCCCTAGCCTGAGAATGTAGTGCTAGCATCCTCAGCTGCTAGAGGTTCACGAGTATGTCCTTGCTAGGAGTGCCTTCCTCAAGATTTTTACCTTCTGCCAGGCAGTGGCCAGTAGCTGGTGTGGACCAAGGTCACACTAACTTGCCTCCATGTAGGACAGTTCTGTTCAGGAATGCAAATACTGTGGCTGCAGGACCTGTTCTGTCACTCAGTGTCCACAGCCTTGCTCAGGTCTGGCACATAATAGACACTCCGTGAACTACTATGAGAGTAGATGGATTGGCTGGTAACTTGTCATCTGAGACAAGGAGCACGTACTAGAGTCGAGCATAAGAAAATACATGTCTCTAGAAGTTCCCAGAATGCGCCCAATCTCACCTGATCTCAGAAACTAAGCAGGGTCAGGCCTGGTTAGTACTTGGATAGGAGAAGTTCCCAGAGGGGTTGGGCTGTTGAGGTTCCCCTTACCAGGTGACCCTCAGCACTCATGAGGGCATATTAAAGGACAGTCTGGCACCATCAGGTCCTGTGCCTGCTTCAAGGGACTCAACTTGAGGAGGAGTCTGAGCTGACTGCAGCATCTTCCAGCCTTGAGCCTATAAGGAGTGAGTGACAGACACAGTCCTCCAAGTGGAATCGCCAAGCCTCTGGCTAACACCTGCCGAGGGTCACTGTGGGCAGAAAGTGAACTTCCAGCTGGGGCTTCTAAGACTCCAAACTGATCTGAGGGAAGTCTGGTCAGATGCAGCCCATCTAACTCAAGGGAGAAAGATTGTGAACAGGGACATTGTCTGAACTCCACAGAGGAGAATGTGGGGCATCTGGATGCCTGAGGCTGTGGGGAATGGCTTCCTCCCAGGCCGGACTTAATTCCCTGGAGACTGAATTGACCAACCTTTCTCTAAAAAAGTATTTATTTTTGAAATAAAGATTTATTTAGCCCAGGCTGGGCAGGAATCCCCAACCTTCTGATCATTTGGATTATAGCTGTCAATCTCCACTCTCAGCAGGAATGAGCTTCTTAATGGATTGGGCACATTCAGACTCACTATGTGAATGTCATTTTGCCCCCAGTTCTGTTGCTTCAAGTCCTCTAGGCCTTTCATGCTGAGTGTGACTCTGTCCCTTTCCTGCCCTTCCTTCAGACTCAGGTTGGCCAGCGAGGCCCCTGTCCTCAGGCCCTGAGCCACACAGACATAATGTCACCCCATAAGAAAAGCAAAGCAGCCCAGCAGTGATGGTGCAAGCCTTTAATCCCAGCACTTGGGAGGCAGAGGCAGGCAGATCTGAGTGAGTTCAAGGCCAGTCTGATCTACATAGAGTTCCAGGACAGTCAGGACTGCACAGAGAAACCCTGTCTCAAAAAAACTGGGGAAAGAAAAAAAGTGGAAGAGACAAGGAGGCTGGGCACAGGGGAGTTGGGGAAGGAAATTCATCTCTGTAGAGGTGGCAGTTGTCACCAAGTATGAACTTTCTAGCTCTTCAGTAAATCATGTGGGCTTCTTAGCCTCCTCAGTTTCCCCATCTCTACGGGATTGGGGATATCCACCATTCCTCCTGCCTCAGCACAGACACACTGCACTTTGTGTTCAGTTTGGTTCTTTGTGCTGTGGGCTCTGGGGCCTTGTGATAGGATTATGACCAGGCAGGAGCTAGGGGAACACGGACTGCAAACCCTGTAACGCTGGCCCATGCTGGGTCATCAGATCTCAAGCTGCAAGGTTATAGGCTAACTGCTAGTTACTGCGAGCCTCCTCAGGCTGCTCATCTCGCCCTCTTCAAAGACCAGCCAACAAGCCAGCCTAGGGTGCCCTAGGCTTCCAGCCATCACTGCCACTGCAGAGAATCACCACAGTGGCCTGCAGCTGGCCTTTTCAGTCATCTGCCAGTCCATCCTCTGCTGCGCTTCTACCAGTACTGAAAAAACTTCCTCTGACACAGCAATTCCACTGCCACCAATTTACCCTATGGCAATGCTGGCAAAGCAGACTCGGAGCCACGAGCGGGGCTGCTTGCTGCCGCATTTTATAATAATACCCAGAGACAACCTGTACGGCCATCTCCAGCCACAACTGCAGCACAGGAAGTAGAGGTGTACTGTCTGCACTGCTGTGGTGGGACCCTGAGACTCCCAAGGCTAGGTAAGTGTAGAGGGAGGATATTAAGTATATATAGTGTGTGCTTAAGACACACACATCGTGACATGCAGAAAACAAGCTGGATTACACCTTGAGAGAAGGACTAGGGGTTGCTCGGAGTGTTACCTTGGACTTTAGAAAGGTATAAAAGTTACCTGGTGTTCAGGGTCTCATGAACCATCCCAACTGCCATCCCATTCCCAGGCACCTGACACACCAGGCTCCTTCCTCTCTCACATCTTCTTACATCTCCCCGAGTCCTGCAGCCCCTGCTAAGCTCTGAAGTTAGCTCTGAAGAGCTAGCTGGGGTGGGACAGACTGAGTGGCCCAAGGCTAACACTGTTGGGTGATGTTACCCAGCTCCAAGGTCTCTCCGTGTTCTTTCCATAGGAAGCCTGAGTACTCACAGCCAACAGGGCCACCTCACCCAAGGCCATGCCCTCTGTGGCAGTGGCAGTTACCCAATGATCTGTGTGTGACAAGTGAAAAGTCCCTGTAGATAGGCTCACCCATGTATGAGCATTGTGGCTCTTGGGTTCTGTTGGCTCCACCGAGGCCCCAGGTGTGATCACAGATGCAGTGGGCATGCTCCGTCTCTCTCCTGTGTTCACCTGCGCTCCCTACAGGCACTGGGCCGCTTTGTCCGCAAGCGTCCACATGCAGGTCTGTGCCCAGGTGTGTACGAGGGCAGCTGGCTCGGAACATCAGCTGTGGGAGTGTGGGGCCACTCCTGAGTGCTCATGTTAGAGGATGAGGTGCCTTCCACACGCTCCATGCAGCGCATGTCCGCAACAGTGGCCTTTACCGTACAACCACCCTGCTGTGCACAAGGCACGATGTTGAGTGGGACTTGACATTATTTGGAGACCAGCTGACCTGGGAAACTCATCAAGTAAGCCCATGGCGCAGGAAACTAGGACTCTACAATGAACGGTCTCTTGAGCCTCTGCAGTCATGAGGGATGTGCGTACAATTTAAACAGCTCAGCACTTAAGAGCACTGGCTGCCCTTCCAGAGGAGCCAAGCTCGGTTCCCAGCACCACACAGCAGCTCACAACCAGTTGTGACTCCAGTTCTGAGGGAGCTGATCCTGTCTTCCAGCCTCTTTGGGCACTAGGCACTCATGGGTACATACACAAACAGATAAAACACCTGTATACATTAAAAAGAAAAATTTCCACAAGAACTTAGCACACATTTATAGTACCTGCCATGAGGCAGGCCAGACAGACTCATAGCTACAATCTTCAAAATTAGGAGGGGGCGGGGGCAGGGATGTGGCTCAGTGGGTACAGGTGCTTTTCAAAGGGTCAATCACCGTACCAAAAGAAAACAAAAACAAGGGACGGTATGGTGGCACAGGCCTGAAATTCCAGCACTCTAGATGTTAAGGTCAGAGGGTGGCAAGTTCAAGGCAAGGCTAACTACACAGCAATACTTCGTCTCAAAAACCAAGTGGGAGAGGGGAGAGAAAGACCTAAAAACTCCAACGGAAGTGGTTTGAATGAGGAAACCAAAACTCGGGCACCGCTCATCTGAGTCCAGATGAGTCCAAAGCACAGCTGGTCCATGGCCTGTACTTGTAAGAGGCAAGGAGGCACATGGCATGCTCAACATTCAGCACCTCACAGACAAGCTCGCACTAACACAGGCACCAATGCAATACAAAGACTTTATTGCCAGCAAGACCACCAGACCAAGAAGACATGGGAGGCTTGCCCAGGCCCAGGCATCACCTTCCTAGGATGTAAGCTCCTCAGAGACAGGAGTAGGGTGTCAGGCCCCTGAAGTTCACACAGCACCATGCAAATACAGAGCTAAAAACTTCCTGAATGTCTCTGGCTGGAAATCAACAGGCCCAGCAGGTTCCTAGAAAGAACACAGACTATTAGGATCCATAACAGCAAAGGAGGCAGGTCACTTTTGGTGACTCGTCAGTGCCCGGCGAATCACCATCTTTCCCCTACATCAGCTTTCTGTGACCAGGGACACTGAGGAGCTGGTACTGCAGATGTGCTGAGGGTTTCTGGCGCCTATCAGTGGCGTCATCTGCTCTGCTTCCTAAGTCCCCTCACTCCAACCACTGGGACATGACAAGAACTCCCCATTCTATACTGGTTCTCAGCACTTCAAGGAGAAACACGCTGACAGGCTGGAAGCCACCGCAGAACTAACTGACTGTGTGACTATCAGAACTCCACTGAGCCAGTCTGCACACAGCCTGTGTGCTCTGCCCTCTCATCCTGAGTGCTTCTCACTGCATCGTAGCCTGAGCCACTGCAGAGAGCAGGTTGGACTCAGCTGAGCCCCGGGTGCAGCAGGGGCACAGGAGGAGACCCGTGTGCTGACGGTGACTGCGGTCCTCCCACAAGGCCACAATGTGATGCTGACACAGGGCCCAGCAAGGCACACAGCAGAAACTGAAGAGAAGGGGAGGCAGATGTGGCTGTTCAGTTCCTAGAGCCCCTCCTGCCAGACCAGGCTCAACCAAGGCTCACCCTGGACAGACAAGTCAAAGTCCGCTGTAATCCCCAGGCTCGAGGAATCTGGACTTACCAACACCACCTTCCTTTTGATGACTGGGCGACACCAGAAGTGCCGGTAAAGGAGCTGGTCTGAGTCTATCCATACCAAATTCTTGATGCCCTCATTAGAGGCCAGATCTGTGGTGTTCAACTGCAACACGAGGAACTGGAAGACACGGCCATCGGTGCCCACGCTCTGCACGACTATGGGCTGCTCCAAGACCTTGGTGGCATTCTAAGAAAAGTGGACAAGAAAACGATGTGGTGAAAGAGTGCACACCAGGGGGCCCAAATTCCACCCTTTAAAACACCTGCTCTTCCAAAGGTCCTGAGTTCAATTCCCAGCAACCACATGGTGGCTC
>LOJH01000012.1:90668-105012 GCA_001685095.1 Ellobius talpinus | reverse complement strand
AGAGAGAGAGAGAGAGAGAGAGAGAGAGAGAGAGAGAGAGAGAGAGACTTGGCATGGGGACCTGTCTCACTACACTCTATGGAGGTCACCAAGCCCTAAGATCTGCAGTCAGCAAACTACAGACCAAGGTGGTCAGGTCCACCCCAATGCCAGCAGGCTCAAGATTCAGGAAGCTTCTGTTTAGTTCAATTCTAAAAGTAGGACCAAAACAAGTGACATCCCAGCCAGAGGAATGCCCCTCATCCACAGGAGGTTCCTGAACATCTGCACATCTGGTCATTAACCAACTGGGTGAGGCCCACCCACACGGAGGCCATCTATTTCGCTCAGTGCATGCATTCAAAATCCCAGAAAAATCCTCACCCACCAAGAGAATGGTGTTGCTCACCACACATGTTGTGCCCCTTCACACTGACACGGAAAATTAACCATCACAAGGATGGCTGGAGATGAAGATGTTTGCAGTTATCATATGAATTATATAATTTTTCTGGGCTCTGCAGATTGGAGCACTGGCTGCTCTCCCAGAGGACCTGGTTCAATTCTCAGCACCTACATGGTGGCTCACAATCATCTATCCAGTTTCAGGAAATCCAACACCCTTTTCAGGCTTCTACAAGCACCAGGCATGCACATAGTATACACACACATATATGTAAGCAAAACAGTCAAAAACACAAAATAAAAAACTCTAAATGTTTTAAAATAAAGGTTTGCCCTTTGCCCATTCTAACAGCACTGATGATATTCTTGCTCAGCTACTAGACATGATTTGGCTGTCATATGTGTCTAAAAGAACCGTCCCTTTGATTCAGGTCTTTCCTTGGAGAAATGAGATCAAGTAGTATCTCAATATTTTTTATATTTATTTATTTTGGTTTGTTTGTTCTCTGTCTATCTGTGTGTGAGCATGTGCCTGCCCTGATGCCTGCAGTCGGTTCTCTCCTTCCACCGTGCAGAACCCAGAGGTCCATCAGAGGGGAGAAAGCTTAGCAGCAAGCGTCTTTATCTGCTGAAGTGTCCTGAAGTGTCAGTTTTTAGAGACCAAATCTGTCCATCGTTTAACTTCACAGTTCTATCCAAGGCTGTAGAGAAAACCCTCTTTTCCCAAGAGCAAACACTTCTCTTGTTATACTTTTTTTCTAGCATTTTATTGGTTTATCTTTTACTTCCACCCATGTGGTTTTTATGTTTTTAGACTCTAGAATAAAATAGAGATCTGAATTAACTGCTTTCCAAATAACCAGATTTACAGACAGCGTTTACTGAATAATCCATCCTTCTTCCACTGATATGCGACCTTTCGCTTTCCATCAACTGAGTTCTCATTCAGCACGATCTATCTCATTCCATTGATTTGTCCATCCAGCGTTATGCCTCAAACATACTGGTTTTATTATTGTAGCTTTATCACACATTTAAAGAAAGGCTTGGGTGAGGCAAACCCTTTTCTGAATCCACTTAGTTATCCTCATCTTAGGCTGGATTTGTTGTTGCTCTTGGTTTTTTGTTAACATGTGTTGATTCTCTGTGGTATCTTTTTACACTTCTTACCACAAGCATGAGTTTTGTGACGACATCCTGGGGATGCTGGACTTCCATGAGACATCCCTAACTCTGTCAGCCAGGTAGCTGGTGCTATAGGACACTTGAAGCAAACAGGCATGGTGGCAGAGGCAGTCAGCAAGAACTGTGCATTCTGCCCCCAGCTGCTGTAGTGCTTCTGCTAAATAAAAGTCCACTTTTATTCTTTAGGAGCTGAGCAGGGAGATGTTTTACACGGGGGTCTTCACCCATGGTGATCTATGTCCCTTTTACAAACTTATCTCTGGGTTTTGCTCAGTTTATAAGCTTGGAGCAATCTTTCTTCCCTAACGCTTCCTTCCACCCGAGTTTTAAGGAACCTTGAGATTTCCTGT
This sequence comes from Ellobius talpinus, assembly GCA_001685095.1. Lineage (NCBI taxonomy): Eukaryota > Metazoa > Chordata > Mammalia > Rodentia > Cricetidae > Ellobius > Ellobius talpinus. Next base: position 103,093 of record LOJH01000012.1, on the reverse strand, counting down.
GGATGATTTAAGGGGCTATAACACTCGCAGGCTAGATTTGTTTTAGTGTCCATAAAACTCAAAAATTTCATAAAACAATTGGTGAAAATAAAATTACCAAAAAATGATCTAATGCCAGCAGACTGCATAATAGTTACGGGAGAAATGGAGACCATGATTCACCGGGGGATAAAAATGACAATGTATTTATTGCAGTGTGCTGGCAAGAAGCTAATCTGTCCCTTTTACTTTTGAGACAGGGCAAGAATTCTGATTTTTGTCTTCTTGCTCTCACTCTGACAGGAGAACAGAGGACCAAAATGATGCTCGCGTGTATGTGTGTGTGTACATGTTTGTTTGTGCATGCATGTGCATGTGTGTATGAATGTGTATGTATGTGTGAGTGCATGTGCATATGTGTACATGTTTGTGTATGTGTTTGTGTACATGCTTGTGTGTGTTTGTATGCACATGTGTGTTGAACCTGGTCACTGTCAGCAATGCTTAAAGGATCTAGATAGCAGAAAATTTAATGTTTTATTTGAGTATTGATCATCACAATTTAGCATCACAATTTTAAAAACTGCAGCTTAAACAGAAAAATTGAGTAAGTGTCACTAATCGTAGGGGTACATGGCTAATGAGTGAAAGGGAACCTGGGAAACTTCCTGGATCATGGACATATCTGTATCTCACTGGGGGGCTATAGCACAAGAGCAAGCCTTTGCCCAAAGTCATTATCCCACTAACCTAAAACATATGACCTGTATTTAACATAAAGTATTTCTCAGAAAAGCCTTGGGTTGTTTTCCCCTGCTAAAATCATCCTTAGGCTGAAGGCAGGACAAAGAGCAGAACATGGCTTCTGACTTGAATACTAGTGACCAAATTCAGAGTCTAAAACAATGTGCAGTTAGAGGGCGTGTCCCGAATGGACTAATGAATGAATGAATGAATGAATGAATGAATGAATGAATGAGCAAATCTTATTCTCCTCAGAGACAAAGCACATTGCAAGGCAGAAGAACATAATCTGCCTACAGTAGCCTCAGAGAAGACATCATTAGCCCCACCACTCAGGGGCAGAGAAACCTCACCTTACCTCACTGCCTCCCTCAGCTAATGCCCAAACTCTTCTGAGGAAGGGGCAGCTTGGCACAGGATCACCCCCCCTGGACTGAGTGAGGCCCCCAGCACACAGGTTGCGCAGCGTTCCTATAGGATCAAGGGAGGCACACCACAGAGCGCCTCAAACACTGCTCTGAAACCATAACGTGGATCCTGCAAGAAATTGCTCTCAGCCTGGCTCACGGTGGTTCTGAAGAGCCAGACCTCAGGATCTGGGGTGTGGCAGGACCAAAGACACCAGCAGAATGTGAGGCACCCTGGGATCTGCAGAGGTAGGAATCACGTGTCCTGGCTTGAGGGGTGAGGTGAGGATAGGGCATGATGCTGGAGTCTGAGACCGGAAGCCAGGGACGGGGACAGACCGCAGAGGAGTGGCCCCACTAGCTGTCCCATCAGTACTCTCTTCAGCCCAGTCCTCTGACCTGGCCTTCCAGAAGGTCACAGATGACCTACATAGGGCCTATGATAATCACTTTAAGATATATTGATTTGGCCCGGGGTAGTGGCATGGGCTTTTAATTCTAGCACGCAGGAGGCAGAGGTAGGTAGATATGCTGGATAGTCTTAGGTCAACTTGACACAAACTAAGTCATTTGAGAGGAGGGGACCACAATTAAGAAAGTATTTCATTAAGATCAGGCTGCAAGCAAGTCTGTACAGAATTTTCTTAGTGATTGGTTGGGGAGGGGCAGCCCATTGCAGGTGGTGTTATCCCTAGGTTGGTGGTCCTGGGTTCCATAAGAAAACTGGTTGAGTAAGCCAGGAGAAACAAGTCAGTTAGCAGCTCTTCTGCTGGTTCTGCATCAGCTCCTGCCTCCAGGTTCCTGACCTGTTTAAGTTGATGCCTTGGCTTCCCTCTACGAACCATGAGGGTATGTAAGACAAACCCTTTCCTCCCCAAGTTGTCTTGGTCATGGTGTTTCATCACAGCAATAGAAACCCTAAGACAATAGATCTCTGTAAGTTTGAGACTAGCCTGATCTACAATAGTAAATTCCAGGCCAACCAGGGCTAGCTACTTAGTGTGAGACTCTGCCTCAAAAGAAATGATTTTTTATTTCATGTGTATGTGTGTGTGTCCCTGGATATATATGTGTGTGGACCGCCAGTTCTCTATCTCTGTACTGGGAAACCTGACTCCAACCTTGATCTGAGTTTGTCCTAAGACCCCTGAGCAGCTCCCAGCAAGGCAGTTGGGCAAGTTCCCATGGTCAGCAGGTCATACTGCAATGACCGGGGCCTCTGCAGTCCCTGGGGGGATCCATGGTCTCCACTCTCATAACAGAAGGTGTCAACATGAGGCTGGGCTGCAGGAGATATCACACAGACACTGAAATTCAACCCTACCCCAGCCTGACTATCCCCCGCACATATACACTCACACATGCATGCACAATACACACCTCTCTACAGGTTTCTTATCACTTCTACAGTGCACAGAGCCCCAGGTCACTGTCACAGGGCTCTGGGCATGGACAAAGGACTTGAAATCTTCATCAAGGAGAAAAGAGGAGATAGCCGGATATTTTTCAACAAGGGAAGGACCCAGTCTTGAGAGAATCAGAACCCCAAAGGAGGGCACATCTCCCTAGCTCTAGTACCTAGAAGGGGCTCTTGGCACCTATCTCTACATGGGTCTCAGAGGGCTCAGCATCCAGGCCACACTAAGCAGAAGTTCCTCTCTGGAAAGCCAGGTTGTGATGTCTAATCTTGGTTCTAAACTTGATGTGCCTTGAAAGGAGGGAACTTTAACTGACATGGGCAGGCCCAGCCCACTACGGGTGGTGCCATTCCTAGGCAACTGGGCATGAACAGGGGCAGCAAGCCAGTAAGCAGCATTTGTCTGTGGCCCCTCCTCCACTTCCTGCCTCCAGGTTCCTGCCTTGGCTTCCCTCCATGATGGACTGTAACATGGAAGCCCAGTCAACGCTCTCCTCCCAGGTTGTTTTTGGTGAATGTGTTATCAAAGCAACAGAAAGCACACTAGGACACCAAGAGTTCCTCCTCTTCCTCCTCTTCCTCCTCGAGCTTCAGGGTCTGCCACCAGAACCTTAGTAGAGAGGCTAAGATGAAGGACACTGCATGTAGCATCAGAAAGAACCTTCTGCTTAGGCAAAGGAGCCTTGGCTCCAGCATCAGGACCCAAGAACAGAGCCCCTTGGGTCTTCGGAGCCCTCAGAACCTGCTCTCATACACCAGTGTCTTCAAGCCAGGGTCCTCTAACACAGTGGCTCTAAGCCTTCCCAATGCTGTGACCCTTTAATACAGTTCCTCATGCTGTGGTGACCCCAACCATAAAATTATTTTCATTGCTACCTCATAACTGTAATTTTGCTACTATTATGAATTGTAATGTAAATATGTAAATATGCAGATGGTCATTGGTAATCCCTCTGAAATGGGCATTTGACCTCTCAAAGGGGTCATGACCCACAGGTTAAGAACTACTGTTCTAAAGGAACAGAACTGATAGAATATAGATATATGAATATATACATAAACATATATATATGCACACACATATATATAAATGAATATATATATATACATATATATTATAAATGAACATATCATTTATGTGAGATTTATTAGAGTGCCTCACAGACTATGGTCCAGGTAGTCCAACAATGACTGTGCTCCAACAGAGAAAGGCCAAGAGTCTGGTAATTGTTCAGTCCATGAAGCTAGATGTCTCAGGTGTCCCAGTCTGGCACTGGAGTCCAGGAGGATTCCTAGAGAGGAGCTAGTTAGTCTTTAGCCTATATCGGAATCTCAAAGATATGGGTTCTAATACCAGCAAAGGAACACTTCAGTAACAGCATAGGTAAACTTGCCAGTGAGGGTGAGGGCAAGTAGGCAAAAAGCAAAAGCTTTCTTCTTCCATGTTCTTTACGTGGGCTGGCACCAGGTGGTGTGCGCAGACTTAGGATGGGTCTTCACACCTCAAATGATCCAGTAAAGAAAATCCCTCACAGGTGTGGCCAACCTGTTTTAGTTTGTTCCAGATGTGGTCAAGTTGATGACCAAGACTGGAAGTCATAGCCATGAGCAAAGCTGATCTTATACAGTCAACCCATCTGAGGATGAGTGTTTGTGTTTGTGTGCATGTGTGTATACATGTGTGTGCACATGCATGTATGTATACATGTGTGCGTGCATGTGTGTGAGTGTGTGTGTGTGTGTTAGGTGCCCTCTGAGATGGCCTTGGTGACCACATTCCCTCAGATTCGTAACTGATGCATTCTCTCCCAAGTGTGGGCTGAACTAGCTTCTAGATTTAGTTATTGTCCTCCACAAATTATTGCAATAACACCACACAAAAATCAGTCTAATGGACTGGGAGACAGCTCAGCCAGCAAAGTACTGGCCATGCAAGCAAAAGGACCCAAGTGTGATCCCAGCAGCTACATATAAAACTGCACAGATGTGGTGACGCACACATGACTTTAATCTCCATACTTGGAGGGCAGAAGCAGGAAGATCTCTGTGAGTTCAAGGTCAGCCTGTCTACATGGTGATTTCTTGGTAAGGCAGAGGTACATAGTAAAGCATTGTCTCTCAAAAAGTATACAAGCAAATAAGATGGACATATGTGCTTGTAATCCCAGAGCTGGGAAGGCAGAGAAAGGCAGAAAAACCTTTGAGTCACTGGCTACCAGGCCTGATTGAGTCAGCAAGTCCCACATCCCAGTGGGAGATCCTGACTTAAAAAACATTGTGGACAGCTCCTGATAAACAACCTGAGGAAAAACAACAACAGTACACACGCATACACACACACACAGAGGTACACACACAGAAATACACACATACTCATACAGAAATGCACATACACACACAAATACACAAACTTACACATACAGACACACATGCTACACACACAAGTGCACACACAGAGACACACATACACACATGCATATACACACCATAACACACATAATCACACACATACAGAAACACACACACACATGCACACAGTAACACACAGAGAAACACACACACATGCATGCACACACATACACAATCAAGTTGATACTTAGAGACTCAGAGCCAGTAACTCTTCACAGTTTATGGGATACTGGCTCCTTCGTGTGTCTGGTGAACTGCTGGTCAGGTGGGGCTGCTCAATGGTCTTGGCTGCACTCTTGTGATGAGGCAAAAGTGGATCCACCTTCCATCAGGATAAAAAGACAAAGCCATATCCAAAGCTCATGGATTCAGTGGGAACAAACAGAAGAAGATATCTTTTCAGGCTACCCAGCTACCAAATCATGTGATGTACAAACTTTCTAGATGCTATCCACCCTCTGTGTTCAACTCAGTGGTCTCTAGTTTAGGGCAGCACCCCAATTTTAGGATCTAGTTTTTGTTTCCATAATGTAATAACATGCAGATGTGCTCAGAAGTCAGATCCACAAACACACAGGTTCCCAGGCTTACAGAACAAGGCAAGTGCCGGGGCTTACTGGGTAGAGACACGTTATCTCACATAGACAGACACACTGTTATCGCTATGCAGCCATCCTAAACACACACTCAAGGTCCCCTTGCATATACCATGTCACAAGGCACGTAAGCAAACACACCTAGGCTAGAATCTGTCATACAGAGATGTGCGTAGTGTTCGGAGCCATGTCCAATGAGGATATAACCACAGATGCCCACAGGCTCGTGACTCTGGACACAGACTCTCAGAGTCCTGCTCACTCTGCATGTACGGTGCATCCACTCTTCCTCCCAGAGTCCCACATGAACACACATCCCAGGTCCGCACACTGCAGATCAGTGTGAGCACGCAAACGGATCCACGTGACAGCTGCCAAATTTGTCTTCATTGGGGTGTTTTGGGCTTCAAGGAAGATGAATGTCGTCCTTTCAAAGATGAGTTGCCCACCCCACAAATCACCACCCCTCAGCCCTGCACCCTCCCCCCGACCCTCCCCCATTACTCATCTGAAAGGAAATGCAAAGAGTGATAATAATTAGACAAGGACAAATCGCTGGGCTGGGTTAGGGATGGCTACACTCAATAAAGAGCTGTTTCCCAGGCAACCAGGGCAGGTGCTGTGGGCAGGGGGACTTGAAGGACCACAACCTGGGCTTGTCCCTCTACTAGGTCCAGCAGGAGTTTAAGGGACTGGGTTTATCCAGAGCCAGACCCAGGTTGACTCATTACCTGTGCCTCAGTGAGCACCTATCATATCTTGTATTCTGCATTAAGTTTTGCAAAGCTTAACGCTCCCCCCTAAAACTTCTGATTTTCTTCTAAAAGGGTGGCATTTCTAAGATAATTGGGGGAGGGTTAATTTCTAAACACAAGTGCTTGTTTGTACCTTCTGCGATAATGCAAAAATATGTAAAGCGAAATGTGCAAATCTCTTCTGCAAGCCTAAATTTACTCCCTTAAGGTAGTACTGCTAGCTATTTCCAGAACTTTCTATAATGTGTGTAAATATTGACACACTGCAAGGTAAGGGTACACCTGAGTCTCACATAGAACTCAGTGCCGAGCACAGCTCTAATCACAGGTCCATTACTTCATTTAAACTTGTGATGGTTTTAATACAAAATGGCCCCCATCACTTAGTCTATTGTGGGCTTGTCCTTCAACTGATGGGCTTCAGGAAGGTGGTCACAACCCGAGGTCTCTGGCCTTATCAATGGATTAACACCTCGATGGATCTTTAATTTGATAACATCATTGGGAGGTGGTAAAAAGCAGAGGTGGGGATCTGTTGGCAGAAATAAGTCATTGGGACAAGTCCTGGTCCCTTTCTGCTTCCTTCTCTCCTTTTCCTGACCGCCACAGGGTGGGAACTACCTTCCACACACAATCCCACAGTCACCGTGTTCTGCTGAAGCTTCCAGGACCAATCAAGCACTCACTGAACTGTCTGCAACCATGGTGAAAATATATATCCACTGTCCTATGTTGATTCTACACTGCGTTTTGCCACAGTGATGAACGGCTAATTAATGTATTCAGATAACAGAGCTATGGGTTAGGTACCATTTGCCGTAGTTTTAGTGAATGTCTCACCAAAAGCCCATGTGTTAAAGTCTACTGTCTAGGGAAACCAAGGAAGGAGATCAAGGCAGGAGCCTAGAGGCGGGAACTGAACTAGGAACCATGGAGAAATGCTACTTGCTGACCTATTCTCCCTGACTTGCTCAGCCCACTTTTCTATACCACCCAGACCCACTGGCTGAGGGATAGTGTCACCCACAGTGGGCTAGACCCTCTCACATCAGTCATCAATCAAAAGAACTCACAGACATGCCCACAGGCCAACCTGATGAAGGCAGTTCTGCACGTGAGGCTCTCTCCTCCCAGGCAGCTCTAATTACTGTCAAGTTAACAAAGATGACCTGACAAAATATTCAAACCGTAGCAGCAATTAAAACACAGCAAACATTCTAAAGCAGTGGGAAGAGAAGGGTTAGAGCAAAGTGATGAATTGACCAGAGTCTCCCCACACGAGCCAGCTTGCTCAGATAGAGCACTAAATTTGAGGTGGAAAACTGGTACCTCAGATAATTTGGGGCATCCAAAAGTAACGGTGGCTTGGGTCTCTTTTCCTATCTGCAATCCTGATGGAGATGACAGGGACAGAGGAACGGCCGGGGGTGGCCCCAGAGTAACACTGAGCAGGGATGGATCTGGGCATCAGGAATGAGCTGAGAAATGGCATAGAAAGGGGTCTCACTGAGCAAGCACCCAGGCAAATCCAGTGCTGACCCACAGACACCTTTACGAGCACCATCGTGCCATTGAGGGGTCATGAACTAGCAAAGGCTTCCCACTTAGACAACTAGCACTCTCAGCTACAACACCCTCATCAAGAAGATAAAGGAGAGAGAGAGATTTACTTGACTGAGGACCAAGTAGATCTTGGGTTAGGTAGATTCTTTTTCTACCTTCTGGTAGAGGCTGTGTGTCTTTAAGTGGGGAAAGACACATAAATCAAACTCAATTACAGAAAAACAAAAACTTCAATGCCTTGTCCAACTGAGTTGTAAAAAGCCCTAAATGATCACACACATTGTGTATCTTGTGTCGCTTCCAAATTGCTCTCCTCGAGGCTTGTACCAATTTGCGCTTCCTTAATGAACACATCAGTGTACCATTCCCCGTACCTGCACCAAGATGCATGGCCAATATGAAAGATACACTTAGAAAAAAAAAAACAACTAAGTTCCCTTTGTTCCAGCTAGATAATCAGTTACGGTCACCACACAGTTATGTGATGGATTCTGTCCATACCAGCTCTTGGCACAGAAACTGGAAGAGACTATGAAACTGATTTTAACCAATTCAGAACAGTGGGTTCTTGGCTGGGGCACCACTGGCTTATTGAGGGATGTTGGGCCTTGTAGGTGGTGAGCATCACATCAAAGGCAACATAATGGAAAGACTCCATCAGAAGAATGAAGGAGGAGGCTGCTGTGGGGTGGTCTTCGAGGTTCATCCAAGACAGAAATTCTAATGCCCGGTTTTGTTTTCCAAGGCTTCTAGAACGAATTGTCACAAACTCGGTGGCTGAAAGTGACACATCTTCCCATACAACCCTTTGCCAAATTAAGGTGCCAGCAGGAGGGTGTTCTTCTGAAGCACTTAATGAGGGATCAACTGTGCCCTCTCTCTGGTCCTCACGGTGTCAGGCTTCTCACTGCGTCTCTCTGTTGTGTCCATCACCTGCTCCTCTGTGCCCCCCCCACATCTTTGTCCCTTTTCCAACAGATACCGCCCTGGATTTAGAACCAATCGCAGCACCCCACAGCTCAGCTCAGGCTCCTCAGTCTAACAACATTGCAAAGACCCTTTTTTCAAGGAAGGTTCAAGGCCACAAGTTCTGCATTGTGTGTGTGCATGTGTGCACAAGTTCATGTATGTGCAGGAACAGGTATGTGCTGGTGTATGTAGAGATTAGAGGTCAACTTTAGATGTCCTCGGGAGTTGCCTACCTACTTTTTTGGAGACAGGGTTTCCCTTTGACCTGGAACTAAGCTGACCAGACTGACTGGCCAGGAAGTCACTGGGATCTACTAGTCTCTGCCTACCCAGTGCTGGGATTGCAAACGCATGCCCCCACACTCCCTTAGCACCATAGCCTACATGTTTTTAATAGAGGTTCTGGGGGGGTCAAAGTTCAGTAAGTTTTCACACTTACAAACCAAGCACCTTACCTTAAACTGACCCATCTCCCCAGTCCCACAATCACATGTTCTCAGTGGACACGTCTTTGGGGGCACTGTCATTCAAGTTAGAACACCCCACTGTGTAATATGTTCTGGCAACAGAATGGCCTCAGGCCGACCTCCATTCCTCACAGAATGTTGAGCCCATTCTGTCCCCCACAGTGCTGGCATGGCCTACCTGACTGCTCCCACACCAGTGGGCACTGCTCCAGCTTTTCTACCAAAATGGCATTTGGACACTTGCCAAATGCCAACGGCAGATGTAAAACACTCCTCATTGAATCTTCCTGAGCTCCCGGGAGCAGCACCAGGAAGGAAACAGGCTCAGAGCAGAGTTAAGCCCTCCTAGCTCTACCTTCAAATGGAGCGAGGTTTTCAGCCATTCTAGGTTCCTTGTCTAGAAGGATAATTCTGGCCAACTTGAGCATCCGTGTTATGAGCTCTCCCCAGTCTCTCTTCCTCTCTTGGGCTTAGAGGTAGTGCACACAGACTCCCTATCTCTTCCCCACCCAATGCCTCTGCCCTTTTCAGGTCTTTTGCTCCTTTCTGGGCCATAGTTGCTGTTATACTTTGACTAGGCTGTTACCAGTTGGAGAAAGAGATCCAAGCAAGCTCATTCATAAAGAGAAGCAGGTGCTAAAGCCAGCTAGAAAGGCACAGGGGACCCCACAGCCCCAGCACCCACACCTGTGCCTCTCTGTCCTCTTCACATTTGGTGTCCACAGAACAATAATGTCCCTAAGGTTCACTGGCTAAACAAATGAGTCTGTTCTAACCTGAAGGCTTCCCCCGGGCCCTCCACTGTGCCAGGCTCACTGCAGTTTCAAGGGCAGAAGAGATACACATCCCAGAACCCCTAGAGCCTGTTTACAGTCCACTTTCTATACAAGCATCATCTATCTGCTGACCTCCAGGTCTGTCATCTAGTCTTCCAGAGGGAGAATCTGGAGGTCACTGCTCAGACAATGAGTTGACCGAACTTGGATCTGGTTGTGCCCCTCCCAGATGGATGTTCTCAGAATTGGCTGAGACCAAGGAGAAACTGGCTTGAGTCTTCTGGCCCTCAATGGTGCCTGGCATCTAAGAAGCCCCAAACATGTGCACCCTGGCAGAGCAGCTCGTCACCTGCTGTATCTCTGAGACCTGGCTGGACACCACAAGACAGTTTCCCTGGTTCTCAGAGTAGAGAGAGAGGTGGGGAGGGTCTGCCACACCCATGGGTGCATGACCTTTTGTTTTCACATTAAATGCTATACTAAGGTTCTGGTGACAACCCTTGGCAGACATGTAGAATGCACTGAGCACTTTGTAAGCGACATCCCCTCCCCCACATCATCCTCTTCCAGGCCAGCTTCTGGCCACTGGTACAGCAGTGAACAGGACAGACAAGCCCTGCACCCATACATGTGCTCTGCTAAGGGCCAAAAGGAGCACACAAAAGCACACTGACGTGTATAGATCATGCCGTCTGTGGCATGGGTTATAGCGTATGGTGTATACCGTATTCATTTATCAAATATAATACAGTATTCAATATTATAACCTAGATTTGCATGCATCTAGTTAGTATCCACACAGTAAAAATAAGACAATGCAGAGCAAGGGGGTTGGAAGGCAAGGCGTGCTGTTTTAGGGGTGGCAGGAAGTGACATCAGTATACAGAGCCAAAGGAAAAGAAATGTGAGCTATATAAAGATCTACACGCCACAGGTCACACCAGACCTGCAGCAGGGGTGCAACAGTGCCAATTAGAATGTGGGGAGGAATTACTCGAGGCCTTATTAGATGCAGAGCCCTTGGGCCCAGTCTCAAAGAGTCTGGTTCAGTAGATATGGGACTAGGCCAGAGTTCTGCCTATCTGTGGGCCTCTGGTGGTCCAAGGACTACATGGGAAGAAAATACAGTTTTACATTTCTTGTATGGTTCAGATCCTCGAGCGTGCTCAGTGAGTCTGCTCCATGCTTTTATAAAACCCCAAAGATTTAAGATCTACACGTCCTAAAGTCAGCTACAAGAGCATGTCAGGTCCTCCCAGCTCTTTCCCATGTATCTGTGTGATCCTCAGCAATCACTAAAGCAGACGGAGTTCAGTCATCCCCTGAGATAAGGGGTCACAAGCCAGTCTGGAACTGCTGGTGAGTGAAGGGTTGGAATGGGGACAAGCCAAACACTCTACCCCCATACCAGGGTTTTAGGCTCCTACCTCAGGAGAGGAACAATTGTGAGAGAGGCCTCCCCAGATGCAGCCATGGCCCACTTCCTACCCTGCATACCTACACGGCTCTGAAATGACAGGGCAGCCCTGGGATCTGGAGGTCAGAAGGCTGGTTCAAGTCTTGTCTCTGTTTCTCATTGGTCACCTGACTTTGCAAGCGATAAAAGCTCTGAGTTCCAATAAAATTGTCCAAAAATGGATACAAACAGTCATGATATCTATGGTAGAGAAGATGACACATGGGAAACACTTTGTAAAATCTTCCATCCAGAATTTATTCCGTCAGAAAAAAAAGTTCTAGAGGTGGTGGCGCACGCCTTTGATCACAGCACTCAGGAGGCAGAAGCAGGCGGATCTCTGAGTTCAAGGCCAGCCTGGTCTTCAGAGTGAGTTCCAGGATAGCTGGGGTTACACAGAGATATTCTATCTCCAAAAAAAAAAGAAAAGAAAGAAAGAAATGAGACAGGGTCTCATGTAGGCCAGGCTGGCCTCAAATTCACTATGTAGCCAAGGATGACCTTGAACTTGTTCCTCTCATCTCTATCTCCCAAGTGCTGGGATCACAGGAAGGCATCATCATGCCATTTCACATAAGAAATTTAGTCTTGATATAAATAATTCTATTATTCCATCTAAACAAATTCAATGTGCCTACAGCCCAGCGCCAAAGTACAGTGGCACACTGAACCAAACCCAGCCCAAAAAGCAGGGAATTCCCAGAAGTGATTCTGTCCTTTATGGGATCCTTCTAAGGATGTCAAAGTTCATTACCTGTCACACATTTTAATATCTCAGTACCCCACAACTACCCAAGCCTCCCCCTCCCTCTCTGTATTTGCTCCTTGCCCAAAGTGTATTCTCTCTCTCTCTCTCTCTCTCTCTCTCTCTCTCTCTCTCTCTCTCT
>LOJH01000012.1:55134-87237 GCA_001685095.1 Ellobius talpinus | reverse complement strand
TAGATAGATAGATAGATAGATAGATAGATGATAGATAGATAGGTGATAGATAGAATATGTCATACATATATATTGATAAATAGAATATATCATATATATGATGTATATATTTCCTATCAGTTCTGTTCCTCTAGCGAGCCATGACTAATACACTCCCTCAATTTTAAGAGCATAAAGAAGTTGAGAATTGCTCTGCACAGGGCCCAACTCACCGTAGCATAGCAGTAGCCCTAGTTGTAACTACTCGTAGGCATTGCCACCCCTGTCCCACTTGAACTGGGAAATTATTAGGGGTTTGAAAGACATCCCTGATCAAAAATCTAGCACCTACAGCCAAAGGTCACAGAGGCAGGGGTCCCCTCTCTTAGTTCTGAGCATCATTCCTGTGCCATTCCTGGCTACCCTCCGCCTCTGGCTGTCCCCAGCTTGAGGTCAGGACTTTTCCCAAGGAAGGAGGCAGTGGTAATGGCTGCACCCCTTGCTGCAGACGAGCTGGGAGGAGCAGTTGGGACCTCAGCTACTCCTTGTTTAGCGTGTACCACCGGCAAGCCCTTTGGTTTGACCACTTCATCCTAGCAACCACTTCAAGAGGCAGTTCAAGCCAGGTGTGGTGGCACATGCCTTTAATCCCAGCACTTGCGAGGCAGAGGTGGGCAGATCTCTGTGAGTTTGAGATCAGCCTGGTCTACAGAATGAGACCCAGGATATCCAGGGCTACATAGAGAAACCTTGTCTTGAAAAACCAAAAGATCAAAATAATAATAATAATAATAATAATAAAAGACGGTTCAAAAAATGTGCCATGATGTAGGAGGACAAAGCAACAGGCATGTTAACAGGTGGAGCAAAAATTGAGTGTAAGCTGTGGCTGCAGCCTCATGGCCTCCACACAGAGGGGAGGCCTGGGATCAGGCTGTAGCTCTAATCTTACGGCTTTTTTATTCAAGATTTAAAAAATATTTTTAGTTATGTGTAAGTATGTGCACATGAGTGCAGATACCCACAGAGGCTCTGGACTAGAGCTGGAGTTACAGGCAGCTGTGACTCACTTGATGTGGATGCTGGGAATGAAGCTGGGTCCTCTGGAAGAGCAATGAATGCTCTTAACCGCTGACCCATCTCTCCAGCCTCCAATCACAGCTCTAAGCAGGTTCCCCTGCCTCCTGTTGCTGAGGCCACATCCCAGATTCCCTGCTCCTCAAGGCTACAGGAGGAACATCTGTGGCAGACAGAAACCCTAGCTAGACCTGGATTGGTCTCAGCATCCCACTGACCCCTCAGATTTCCACATCCCACCTGCTGTTCCTTGTACTGTGGCAGGCCCAGCTGGTAACTCTCTAAATGCTTGCTGGCAGTCTTAGAGTCCTGCTGTGATTATCACAAACTGGGGTGTGAAATGAGGGGATGTACGCATTCCTCTTGGAGGCGCTGAAGATCAAGGGCCTGGTTGGTAAAGTTTGTGGGCAATGTGACTCCTCACTCGAGGAGGCATCCAGACCAGAGCAGGCCTTAACCAAGTCTGGCTTCTAGACTGCGCTGTCCCCGGTGCACAAACACGGAACGCCAGCGACCCCTGCTGGCCTCTGGATGCAGCACGTGTCCCAAGCAACCAGTCACCTCTTCTGTTGCAGACAGGCCAGACTCCAAGCTTGCACATCTTGCACAGAGAGCCTAGACTCTAATAAGGGTCTGAGCCTGCCCCGCACAGGGAACGCAGTTGTGCAGGCTGACCCATCGATTTAGACAGCCTTGACCGGAGCTGCCCGTCTTGAGTTGTCTGAGCCTCAGTACCCCCAACAGGGACCAAACCAGGCTGAGACTCTCCCTTACCATCCCCGCTACACCTGCACCCCCAGCCCCATGCACACGGACATTTCCTGCAACTCTGGATGCCGGCATGTCACTCTGACCCGGAAGAGCCCTCAGAGGTTACACAAACTCATGCTTTCACATCAGCGTGAACTTGATTTGTGCAGACTTACATCTCAGAACAAGCCTAGGGATCATCCAGGAGGCTGCACCTCCCCAGAGCAGCAGAGTTCTCCAGGTAGCCTGTAGTTCCAGGCCTGGCTGCAAAGGCCATCTGGGTCACTGTAGCCAGGTCCAGTGTCCTACATCAGCATGATCCCCTCTCACTATTGCTGCCTCGCACTGTGTCGCAAAACTTGGAGGCATGAAATGTTTTATCATAGCCACGATGGTCAGGAACCTAGACAGGGCACAATAGGATGGCTTTGCCTCTGCTCTGCCTGCTGAGGGTCAGTCGGGCTGGATTTGAAAGGACTGGGGTGGGACCCACCTCTGCAGTGGCACTCTAGCTCCCAAGCAGGAAGGATAAGGTAGGGATCTTCTGGGACTTTTGCCCACACCAGTCCTTGGTCTTGCCAACATTCTGGCATTATACTGCTGGCCTGCTCAGAGGCAGCTCAGTGTCCCAGCAATGACCTTTTGTGGCCCTGCTGCACATGGCATCACCTCATATTCTTCCATGAATAAAAACAGGCACGCAGGCATGCAAGTCCCAGAGAAGGGTGATGGACTGACTCTCCCTCTTCATGGGAAGAACATTGGGGAGTCTGCACCACATGTGGCTGGGCAGCAGGGACACACACATTTAACCCCAGCACTTGGGAGGCAGGTAGATCTCAGAGTTTGAGCCCAGTCTGGTTTACAGAGTGAGTTCCCTGGCTGTCCTACCCAAAGAAACCCTGTCTGGAAAAACAAAAACAAACAAATAAAAGAGCACGCTTAGGCACCAGCCCAACAAGTGGCTCCTGAACAAGATAGCGCCTGGAATTTGTGTTCAGTTCCCACACCCAAGCCCTGGTGTTCCCTCCTGGAGCTCAGAATTGGCTGGCCAGTGAGCCTGGATGTTTCCCCACATCTGGGATTACGAGCCACATGCCACCACACCCAGCATGCTCACACGGGTTCTGGGAATGGACTCTGGTCCTTACGCTGACAAAGCTCCCACTTCTAGATCCAAGTGCTTACAGGCAAGGGAGGGGCGTCAAGGGCATGAATGGAATAAGGGGAAACAGTTCCTCAGCTGCCTCTGTCCCTCCATATCTGCTCTACCAGATTGCCAGAAAAGTGACCAAAACTCTTCGGTCAAGACGCGGTGACTCCTATTGGCCAGCAGAGGGCAACACAGTGCTATTCTGCAGCATCAGAAGCACCAGTGGACAGGACTGGATGGGAGTTGGGTGGTTCAGAACCTCCACATCCCTGGTAAGGATGGGCTGATCTAGCACTTGAGGGCCATGAGGGCAGGAACTGTATCATGTTGACTGTTGTATCTTAGGCCATTTTATCTGAATGTTGAAATGAATGTGTATGGGGGTGGGGGCACGCACTGATAGTCCAGACATGAGGCACTTGGTATGCTAAATATCCATGTGTCTGACCAGATAAGGTTTGAGGGTATCTATATACCAGGCTTGTTCCTGGGGACTAAGAGTACTGTATGTCCAGGAGAGGATCCATCCTGAAGCTACCACTTGCCTGGGGTGGCCAGCAGCCCCACCTGGATGTGCTCCCCACAAGATATGGTGTCCCAATCTCTAGGACGGGGGCCCCATTCTGGGCCCCTAAGAATCCCTCCTAGACATAGCCCTGGCTAGCTCTAGCTTCAGCCCATTTAGATGGAGGCTGCATCTGATGCTTTCCTGGATGTTGTATCTCCATTATTCAAAGTCCTCCTTGGAGGAGACCCATACATCCATCCCGGCACCAGGGAGTCCACATTAGGTTATGGAGGAGGGGCAGGGGTGTCTTCTAGGATATAGCTGGACTTAGAGATAGCAGGAGTCTTGCCTACTGAACCATCTCAGGGCCAGGGCTTCTGAAACTCAATCGAGCACCAGTACAAATGAAGGGGGGAATTTATTCCAAGCTGTCATCCTCGTTTGACAAAGAAATCCGATCCAAAGATAACTGTGGAGCCACGGTTCACAAAGTGACTGTCCGGATGGGCCTTACACCTCGGACTTGTAAACACTGCTATGCTGCTGGCTATGATAAAAACCAAACCAAAGCAACGTAGGCAAAGGCTTGACTTGCAGCCCATGGTGAAGGAATGCCAGTGGGAGCGAGGCACATCCTGTCAGGAAGTGGAGAGGAACATTTGCACTCAGCGCCCTTTCTCCTTTTCATCCAGTCTGGAACCCCAGTCCCTGGGATGGTGCCACCCTCATTCAGGGTGTGTCCTCACTATACCCTTCTGGAAATGATCTCGAAGCCATAAGGCATGTCTCCTAAGTGACTCTCAATCTAGTCAAGCTGACCATGAAGATAACCAACCTAGACATGGAACAGTAATACTCCATTTATTAGGAAATCCTAGAAAAAGCCAAATGCACAGGACCAAAGCTGGAAACAGGGTACCCTGACTATAGAGGATCACCAGGGAACGTCTCAGGTGCCAATACTGGTATCCGAAGCTTATGACCAGTGACAGCGCACTATGTCAAAACCCAGTGGCTACCCAACAAAATGAGTGGTCATTACATGTAACTTGTCCTTCATTAAAGTTGGGACTTGGAGCCAGCAGGACAGAAGGCGGGGTGCGTCTACACAGATTGAAAGCATCGTTTCCATCTTGAAGCTGCCATCTATTTTACTGCCTCCTATGTTGGAAATATGGAGAAGCTGGGTCCACGGAAACCACACAAGCTCCCATTGGTGTCAGCACTGTTTACCCATGAACACAGACAGGACTTTTCCCGTGAGCTCACTCCTACCCAGGGGCTAGTGCCAGCCTGGCTGCTGTGACTGGCTTTCCAATTGCAGGTGGAAACTAACCCCACCCTGGTGGCGCAGAGCGAGGAAATGAGGCATCCCTGTTCCTGTAAACACTGGCAGCTCCTTTATCCATGGGAGATGCAACTCTGTCAAGCTAAACTGCAGTTCACGGGCAGACCACTGAGACCAATCCCATGACCCGCAGGAGCCACCGATAAACACACCTGAAGGCCCAGTTAGGCTAGGATTGTGTCCCGAAATGCCGATTGACTTCCAGATGAGCACGGGGCGGGGGGAGGGGGGCTCCTATTTTGTCTGTACCCGTGTTTGTGGACAAGTGTGTGTAATGTGTGCCCACATGTATAGCTGTATGAACACAGGTCAGAGAAGGTAGCTCCAGACAGTCAGTACACACTAGCAATCCCCCTGTTCTCAACCCCACACAGCACTGGGGTTATAGGTGCATGTGCAGCCATGCCTAGCTTTTTATGTGTGCTGGACTCTAAACTCAGGCACTTATCCAGTGAGCCGACGCTCCAGCCCCCAGAGACCCCTTGCTTCACACATCTTTGTTCTTAGCATTCCAATCACCAAACTCAATTCTTTACTTTGTCCACGCTTCTACAATCCCAGCACCGCCCGTGATAGGCCTGCCTATCTCTGTAAAAGACAGCCACACATTTCTCACTTTTTTCCGCTTACTGACGTCAATGTCGGTGACTGTATGAGGCGTGAAGGTGCTGGACTTTACAGCACACCTCGGTGTCATCCTCCATACTGGCCCCTGCACACCCTCCCACCAATCACCCTGAGGGGAGCACCCTGCCACATACCTGCTGTGGACTCAGGGAGGATAGGGCAGGAATGCATCAGAAGCAGAAATCCGGGCTGTGGGGCATGTCCTTGTGATGAGCCAACTAGCAACTGATTCCAGTACAGTGGCCTCCACTCAGCCCACACTGTTGCTACCCACGGTCTGCTCGTGGGCTGTGTAAAGGGTCGTGTAATCGCTGTTTTAGCACCTTTCTCTGGTGGGTCCCTGACTCTCATGGTTGGTTTGCTGGACCTCTGGGTCTGTCTGCATGAGCCTCTCTTTCACTCCTTTGCCCGGGTTCCTACTGAGGTAGTCTTTCGCTGCTGACTTGGGGGCCGCTTTATGTGCCCCTGACACCTCACCCTTCGCTGGTGTCACCCCACTGCAATGCCAGCTCCCATTCAGGCCCCTGGCAACTCCCAAAGCAAACTCAGCTAAGACAGGAGGAGACAAGCAAAGAGAAATGGGAGGTAAACTGTTGTTCAAATGAAACAAACAAATATAAAAAAGTCAACAAACTAAAATAAATGTTAAGGAAAAATGTTTGTCAAAACAGCATAAAATAAATAAAATAATCCATGTTCTTTTATTAAGAACTTCAGGCTACGGGGACACGACCCAGAAGTCAGGGTAGGGAGCAAAGGGGCCCAGTCCTGCACAAGTAAAAACAGCAGCCNGGGGGGGGCAGAGCAAACACTACATAAACCTAAGACTGTGCCTTAGAATAGAGTAATGAGGGCTAGGAAGACAGCTTAGCAGGTAATACCATTTGCCCTGGAAGTGTGAGGACTTGAGTTCAGATCCCTAGAGCCCACAGAAAGCTGGACAGCAGCATGTATCTGTAATCCCAGCACTCCTACAGGGAGAGGAGCGTGGGGACAGAAGGCTCCCCAGAGGCCTGAGGGCCAGCTGGTCTGGCAGACACATCAGCAGGCAAGGTAAGGACCAACACCTAGCTACCCTCTGACCTCCACATGTGCCACAGTACACACATACATACACACACAGAGATACACGTACACGCACAGAGTAAAAATAAAGAACCAGATTAAAACGGGGTAAGGGAGCAATCAAGAAAAAGGCTAAAATAGGCAGAAGGCGGGCTGATAAGTTCCTATCAGCCAATACTGCTCTAAGAGTCCCTGGTGCCCCAATGCAGGGGCCACATGAGTGGTCAGAACACAGACAGGAGCTCACCCACCAAGCTGACACCAACAAAGAGCAGGGACCTTTGTATTCAAAGCCAGTGACTGCGGCATTATCGACAGACCAGACCTCGCCAGAACTGGGTCTTCACCTTGCTGTGGAGACTCTCGGGATCAAGCACCGCTCCAGTCTCCCACATCCCTACTCCCTGCAGAAGTCACTGCAAAGCAGCAGAGTGTATCTGCAGAAGCAGAAGGCTTAGGGGACCTCTGCACTGGGAGCCACGTAAGCAGGCGAGGACAAAGCTGGCCTCAACACGTTACCCTAGAGCATCAGGGATATCTCCATGATTCACCCCACATTAGCCCCACTCACTGGAGAAAGCAATGACTGAGGACCTGGGGCAAGTCCTTCCCAGGCCACCTGTCAGGCAAAACCTAGCTACTGGGTCAAATATGATTGGCTTCCTTCCAGTTCCCATGACTTAAGCTTCAATGGAAAGCTCATCGGAGTTCTGTTATCTGCTTCATCATGATAGGAAGCCGAGGAGAATCCAGTTATGGCATTGAAAAGTGGGAAATGTTTGATCTCACCCGTGGAAAGGACACGGGCCCAAGACCAGGTAGCACGAATCCTCCTGGCAAGGAACAGACAGTCCCTCACTGCTGGAAACCCATTTGTTCAGCACTGGGACTACATTCCAGGAGTGGTGGGGCTCAGGGTTGATGCCAGCTGGCCCACAGTCCACACAGCCCACACCCAGCAGTTTCCGGGCTCTGGGATTTCACCGTGTTTTTGTTTACATTTTGTATTGGTTTTTAATTGGTTGGCTGATGTAAGATTGTTGGCATTTGTTTTTTCCCAAGAACATTATAAATAATAATAAAAGAAATAAATCACCACCCAATAACAACATCATTCTACACCCCTCCTGGTCCACTCTCCAGCCTTTGGCTGACAAGCATCTCCCCTCTCATAACCACACCATGCACACAGTCCAAGGGCTCAAGTAACATGTGCAGACTGACCCACAAAGCAGGCCAGAGCCTGGGTTCCAATCCACCGCAAATCACCTGTGAAACACATGGAAATGCACGAAGGATGCCCTGGGCCACAGTCTCGTGCAGACTTTCTGGATGGTGAGAGTCCACCTCTACCCAGAAAGGCTATAATGCAGGGTAGCACAGGAGACAGAGTCGGAAGGCAGCCCTCAGCTGTCTGGATGGGGAGGTAGAGACAACTATGTACATGGACCACACGTGCAAAGACAGATGCAGCAAGAGGTGGCTTGCTCCCATCTGCTCCACTCTCGAGTGCACAGCCTCCCATTTTAGATCTGTGACCTCAAATTTGAGGATATGCTTCCTCTAGCCCCTTTCCCTTCCACTACAATACAACCTTTAAAAAAGAAAAGAAAAAGAACACTTGCTGCTCTTGCAGAGGACCCAAGTCCAGTTCCCAGCAGCCGCATGGCACTAGCTCACAATCCATTCCATTGTATCTGGTCACCGGGCATGCCCATGTGCAGATACACACACAGGGAAAACACATGAGATAAAAATACAATTAAAACGTCTTTAAACTAACAAACAACAGAAGGAAGCTGGGGAGACGGCTCTATTGATCAGGTGCTTGCACACAAGCACAGAACCTGAGTAGGATTCCATGAAGCCAAGTAAAGAGCCAGGTGTGGCAGTGCACACTTATAATCCTAACCCTGAGGAGGCAGAGGGGGAACCCTGGAGCTCACTGGCAGCCAGCCTAACTGAAAGGGTGAACCCCAGGCCCCAGTGACAGACCTTGTCTCAAAAATAAGGTGGGCTGTATCTGGGAAATGCCACCTGAGGAAACCTCTGGCTTCTGGAGGTGACCACATGCACACTATGGTTTGCCCGTACACACCCCACAAAAAAACATTAATGAAACAGTAGGCAGCCCGCAGCTGACAAGAGTGAGAGCCTCTTCAGATCTTCCTTGAAACAATACCCCATGCTTTGCTCTACCAAGGTCTGAGAGCATCCGGGCACATAGCGTGTACTATGGGGCTCTGTGTTGATGTGTGCCCCACCCCAGCTGTTGTACACGACAGCATTAGGTTTCTTAGTCATTGCCAGGTCTCACCTGGAATAATGAACTGGACCATCTCACAGATGGGAGAAACACCTCCCCTCAAGTAGAAAGATTTATTATGATTAACAACGTACCACTATTTACACATTTATAAAATGGAAATAAAAATGACAGAGGTTTGGCGCCAAAGTGGCACGTCCAAACTAAAACCAGTACAAAAATAAACTTTTAAGCTACGCTTTTAAAATAAACATCGCTGAGACAGTAGGGGAGAAGTCTGTCTTGCCGTGTGCTGGAGTGCCACCACTGTCACAGCAAAGCATCCCTGGTGAGTATGAACAGTGCACGGGGGAGCTGCCCGTGTTCTTGCAAAAATGCAAGCAAACGAACAAAGATAAATATACAAGAGTTATATTCCTGAGCTACACAAGTTTAGGGCGTCTAAACTGTAGTGGATTCCTGCTACGGAGGAGTCCCGTGGGGTCGAGGCTGATGAACTTTCCCTGGCACCCAGACACTGGAACCAGAATGTGGCATCGTGCTCTGAGAGAAAGCTAAGCCCACTTGCTAACAAAGATGGGGCCTGTGAGTCCTGCATGGTCCACCATCATGGCACTAAGTCTCCCACTGCAGATAAGCAGGGACATGGGCAGAGGAAAGGAAGAAGCTGATTGGTTTGGGGCCCCGTGCCTGCATTTCCTTCTGTACTTGCTGCACAGAGCAGCAGTGGACCGCAGTAGTCAACAACCATGGGCACAGCAGGCCAACACAGGCAGCGAGAGAGCCCTGTCTACACAGCCTTTAGCCTCCAGTGGCTCACTCCCCTCCTCGCCCACCCCACAGAGCAGGACCAGGACGGTGCCTGCTGGAGTAGCGTGCTGGCTACCGAGAGGGAGGACTGGAGGCCAGAGCACAGCCGAGTCAACTCCTGCTTGGCCTAGGAGCAGTGCAGCAGGACACTGGCCATGCTCAGACTCCTCTTGGGTCCCAGCAAGGATAATGAATGCTGAGGGGAGCAGGAAGAGGGAGCTAATGTGCAGGGTGCAGTCCACACTTGAGCGACTGCCTGTGCCACCTGAGCTGGTGCCGGAAACACAGAGGGAGGATGTCAAGCCGTCCCTGCAGCCACATGCTGAGCTCCACTCATTGGTCCTGGACCTTGGCCTTTTTGGCTTTCAGGGACAGGTGCTGCAAGAGAAGAGGAAACATTAATGGAGATGGTGAGACTGAGAAAGCAGACTCAAGCCGACTCCAGGAATCTCCAGGATCTCCGACAGCAGATCCAAGGAATGCTGTGCCCCTTGGGAAGCTGTCTGCAGGAGGCCAGCTATAAATAACAAGAAGCTTCCTTACATCACCACAGGCACAACTGAGCACTGAGGGAGAAAACATACTTTACAAATTCCTACAAATTCTCAAATATGTATCTGAGGCAGAATGGATGAACATAAGCTTCTAATCAAGGATCTCTCTTCACGAACGGAGGGGGAGCTGACATCCCGTCCATAACGTAAGCCAATGAGGCACAGACCCTCAGCTAAGCCAGGCTAGCACCCAGAAGCTCTTCCCAAGAGGATGCTGCACCCCCAACTGCTAGTACCCAAACCCATGTCCTAGCACATCCAACATGACCACACAGAACCCCAGAGAACTGCAGGCCTGAAGAGACAGCACACTACCAACAACAACATGAGCTGGCAGACCAGCAGGCCCCAGGCCTAAGAACATGGGCGGATTCCAGGCTTTCTACACACTTGTGCCTGAGAGGAGAGCACAGATCCTCAAACAGCGAGGCCAGATGCTCTCCTAGATCCCAAGGAGATCTCTGAGGCAAATCTCGGTGGGCTTGGTGCTTCTCTGAATTCTTCCCTCTCTGTTCCTCACCAGACATGACCCTAAACTAATTCTGGACATGTATGGCCTCGTCCAGGCAAAGGCAATGACACCACCAGCCTGTGAGCCATTTCTGGTGTCTTTACTGGAAGGAACGCTGAGTATAAACAAAGCTGACTTTGAGCCTCTACAGAGAGAAAACAACTTTGAAAGAAAAACGATGGAAAGTCACCAGAGGCACCAGGAAGAGCATGCCGACAACTGAGGGCTGCACACGGCCCAGAGGCTCTGCGCTGTGTCCAAGGCAGCAGACCCGCCCTACACGGGCAGCCCCTGGAAACCTGGAGAGTCCATGAAGAAATGGCTCCACCTTTGGACCTCAACCTGAAAAGATACCAAGCTGTCACAAAGGAGTTCTGGGGAGCCCTGCCATATAGTGACGATGTCCTGGGTGGTTTCTAAAGGGCAGGCTCTCAACAACCCTCTCATCATGGTACAGGTGAGGGCTGAGAGCAGAAATTCTGAGAGAAGAGATAAACACAGAATGTTAACCTTGTCGATACCGAAGCAATCTGCCCCTTAACTTTGTGGGTCTGACCTAAAGAAACCAACTTTGAGCTGAGAAGGAAAAATACTCAGCTTGTCAGCCAGTTCTCTCCAGTGCTGGGCTGCCTCCCGGAGGGCAGCACCCTGCTGCTGAAACAGGCCCTCCTCCCAGAGGGCAGCACCCTGCTGCTGGAACAGGCCCTCCTCCCAGAGGGCAGCACCCTGCTGCTGGAACAGGCCCTCCTCCCGGAGGGCAGCACCCTGCTGCTGGAACAGGCCCTCCACAGCATGCCCACTCTCCGTACCCTGCCTGCCTTTTTGTCCCTGAAGGCTGCTGTTTCCAGCCAATTAGATGGAAGAGGCTTTCTTCTACTCCAGGTAACTTCTGTTCAACCCAACAGAGCAGAGACACGCCATGCACCCACAGTCTGTCTGGTTCCCAGCTAAAATACCTGTGTCAGGACATGTGAAGAACTGCAATGGTTCGAGCCATGTTTTGCTGTTTGACCTAAGAATTAAATGATGTAAGGGTTCAGAGGGCAGTTTCACAGAGGAGGGATCACTCTCCAAGAGCAAAACATGTGAACAAACACACAGAGCAGGTCTGTGGAACCTTAAAAGGGTCACCAAGGGCAGGCAGCTACTGCTCAACCCCTGAGGACTGCAACCTCAAAGGGGCAAAACAAGACCCTCTGCATACACAAGGAGGCCTGAGGATGGCCGCTGGCCTCTCAGAGACACTGCACACAGCAACCGAACTCTTTAAAGAGTTAAGATGAAAAACAAAACAAAATTCATTCAAGGTAGAATTACACAGAGGAAAACTATCCTCCAAAAATAAAAACGAAGCAATACAATTGCAAATAAAGAAGAGGGTGTTCCACCACAAGACGGCGCTGAAGACGTATGGAAGGAAGTTCCTCAGGCGGGGCTCCCACAGTGACAGCGGGAAATAGAGATGCTCTGCTATTCAATCTGGTGAAGATACAACTAACTGTTTAAAAGTAATCATAACGTATTACCAAGTATAAACATGTGCAGAAATAAATTACTGACCATCAACAGCACAAAGGATACTTGGTAACAAAGCAAGATCCTGGTGTAAGTTTCTTACATTATAGCTAAGCAGTGTGATACTAATTCAAGATCAGCCATGAGGAGGAATCCAGGGTGGAAAAGGCCTCAAAGAAATAAAATATAATACTAAAAAAAATTAATTGAAAAGCAGTAAAGTAAGTTTTAAAAATAAGAACAATGACTAAAATGCACTAACAGGGAATCATTTCAAGGCAGCGTGCTTAAAAACAATCACTTGGCTCAATTTCCAGCACCACACACACACTCACGCATGCACGCACATTCACACTAATAATTACATTAACTAACTTACCACACAATTAGAGCACAGTGCAGACTGAACAGTCTGTGGGCCTCACCCAGACAGAAAGCCTGTGGACCCAGTATACCTGCCAGTCTTCCAAACATGTTCAACCATTTTTCAACTAAGTTATATTAGAAGGATGCATGGACTTGGGGGGTCAATGAATGGACCATTTTTGCAAAAATGAAGAAATCATAAATCTGTTTTCCAAAGTGCAAGTAGTAACGGTCTCACCTGTGTGTGTGTGTGTGTGTGTGTGTGTGTGTGTGTATGTGTGTCAGTGGGGGTGGCTGGGAATTATCTAGGGTACTGAGATGGAAAACACACACAGACAACACTATGAAGAGGCTGCTGTTTGCCTGGGGCCAGGTTCCCTCCAGTCCTACCGTTCCTTGTTGATAAAAGTGTGGAGCCAGCTCCAGCAGCCAAGCAGATTCTATGGCAGTCACGTCTCGCATGTAATACTTGGAGGTCTGTATAACTTCATTGTAGATAACCCTAAACAAAGAATGGATGGAAACACATGCTGACGTCACCTCTGCTCTCAGCATAGCAGGTGCACACTGTCTGGGTGTGGCTCTACACACAGGCACTGCGGCAGCTCACTCAGCCTCCCAACCGAGAGTGGTAAGTCATTGTGCTCCACAGATGCAACTCTACATCCTATATGATTTCCAGGGCTCTCCAGCTAGCCACAAAGGACCTTGTCAGATCGTGGCCTGCATCTGCAGAGTGCTCAACAGACCATAAAGACTTAATTAGAAAGTACAGAAATGGACTCAAAGTCTTTATTGTTCCAAAAGAGACTAGAAAATGACCATAAAGACACACAAAAGAACCTTCCAAAGTGACGAAAATATTTTAAATGCAATTTTGCTGCAGGTTACACCTCTGTCAAAACCCATCTTTAACTGTCATAAATTATGTCTTAAGAGGAAAAAGACTTATCTAGGGACAAGGAAACACAAAGAGCAAGGAACATGTTTGCTAAGCCTTGGACTTCAGGAGTTCACAGAGTAAACACTAGTTTCTGAACTATGGGAAGAATTAACTCAGGGCATCCTTAAGAACTACAAACCTAAAATACAAAAGCCATGTGGAGTTTGTCTCTCAAACACCGGTAAATGAATCTCAGTGGATGGCAAGAAGGGGAGGGGAAGAAGGGGCAGGGCTAGGAATGTAATTTACTTACTATGCTCAAAGCTTGGGGGGTCCACCCCAACACAGGAAGGGAGGAAAGAAGAGAGGGAAGGGAGAGCAGGGAAAGGAGAAGAGGAAATGGCAGGGAGACAGGAGGGAAAGGGGGGAATGAATGGAGAGAGGAACAGGACACACTGAAGACTGGGTTCCCTCCTGGACTTTTATATACTCAAGGGGGCAGGGAGACAGCTATAAATCCAGCGCTAGGGTCACACACCACCTAAGAAGCTTCTAGACCTGCACTGGTAACAGCATGGCCTAATTTTTTGGTCAATTTGAATACTCATCAGAAACACTGCCAGGACTTAAACAGTGGGCACCGCTCCAGGTTCTGATTCGGGAAGGCTGGGTAGAGCCAAGAACCTGCATTTCCAACATGGTTCCAGGCGGTGCTGCTGCCGGAAGCGCAGGGTACAATGTGCCTGGCACCAGTGTTCCCTGGCTCTATCCCTATCACTGCCACTTTCCAACTTCTCGCCACGCCACGTGCTCCTGTCTTCCTGAGGACCGAGTTCTTTCAACTAGTAAAGGGCAAAGCGTTACTGTCTTTAAAATGACTAATCCTTTGTCAATCCATATTTTTGTAAAATATAAATAAATTATAGATAGGAAATAAACACAAAATGCAAGCCCAAATTAGCATTGACCTGGGAAGGCATAAATGTGGCTTGTGAAATAGCATAAAAATATTCGTGCTGTCTCTCGCTGCTGCAATTGCCTCTGTCTTCCCAGCCAGGACTGCAGACTGGAATCACCTTTCGGTCACCCTCTGTCAGCTCACTGCTCATTCCCCAAAAACATGTGCTTTCTTCATGCTGCCACAGCTCGGCTACCCTGTCCCCTAGGTGTAACTGTCTTGAGTCCTTTCCTGCCAAAAAATGCCAGTCACCAGGTCCAAAGCAAGGATTATTAATTTCTCCACGGAGCCTGGCTTCCCGGCACTGATTCCAGCACTGCATACAGCCCCTTGGAAAAGCCTTCTACAGGAATTCAATCTGTTTGCCTAACAGTATAGCTGGGGGGCCAGTGGTGGTGGTGCACACCTTTATTTAATCCCAGCACTCAGGAGGCAGAGGCAGGCAGATCTCTATGAGTGTGAGGCCAGCCTGGTCTACAAGAGCTAGTTCTAGGATAGGCCCCAAAGCTACAGAGAAACCCTGTCTTGAAAAACAAACAAACAAACAAAGTATAGCTGGGATCCAAGCCCCCTCTACATGCTGTACCTCAAACAGGGAGCCTTTAGTCAGTGGGCCAAAGTGAGCACCTGTTGGGAGAATGACTGAGGAGATACACTGAAGTTTGCTTACGTTTTTTTTTAAAGAATATTTTATTGAGTACAGTGTAAGGTAGCTGGGTAGTAACTGGAGTGCTGTCTACCTTTAGGGGTTCCCTGATAAGGCAAAAATCCTGGCAACCCAGCACACCCAAGTCAACACAGGGAATAGAGCGCCTGCACTGCCAGCCCACCCAGAGAACATGCAGGGTCAAGTTCAGCAGCAGGAGGGGCTTACCAGCGGGGTGGCTTCTCCGCATAGAGGACTGAGGCAGGGTGGATGTGCAGCTCATGATCATCACGGATAGTCCTATGAGACATGAGAATTCTGTGTGAAGCACATTGCATGCACTTACTATAAGAACCTGGGACACTTTACATATGCCAGTCCTTTTCTACAAATGTGTTAATATTAACCCCCAGGTGCACGTAGATTGGACTTCACATAGACGACACACTACTCTCTAGACACACCTCCACCAACACTACCACCTAGAAACCAAGAATAAATCAGGTGAGAAGAGGGCTGGGCATGGTGGAACACAGCTGTAATAACAACTGTAACCCCAGCTATCTGCAATACTGAGTCAATAGGGTGGGGCAACCTGGACAACTTGGCAAGACCCTTCTCTTTCTAAAATATAAAGGTGTGAGGTTAGCTCAGCAGCACAGCACTTGCCTAGCGAGCCCAGCAGGGGAGGGGGCGCACTGTGGACACTCAGAACAAACGACACAGGAAGAGAATGTTTATCCACATTTATGATTGTGCCTATCGTCTACAGATCCCCTCTCAAAACGATCCCTTCCCTACAGAAACTGAGGTTCCACAGACTTCATACCGCACAGTGAAACACTGACGACAGGCTATGGCAGGAGGCACTGTACCCAGTGAAGAAACAACTGAAGGCTCCAAAGACAAAATGCTATCCCACATGCCAGGCTGTGTCCTATAGAACTGGGGACACAACAAACAGCCCACTAGGGAGAGTCTTCTCTAGACCACACTGTTAATGGTTCCTCCCATACTGAAATGTAGATATGTCACTGCCATCCTAAACACGCGTCACTGTGTAGAGCTGCACTGGGCATTAGGACTCTCCCAGAGAGCAAAGACAGTCTGCTGGAAGCTTGACAGCCAACCTCACTCGGTTTTAGGAGACCTGATGTCAATTAGAAACCGCTCGACTCTGACCTCTCCCACACCATGAACTGTGGTCTCATACCTATATGCTCCAGAGGAGTGAAACCGCGCAGCATTTGCAAAGAAGCCCGACACGATGCACTTCAGGACAGGATCCGGATCACCTGCACAAGGCAGCAACAGAAGGCTGGTGAGACCCAGCACCCTGGCACCGCGTTCCACATGCTCCTCCCCGGCCACCCAGGCCACCTGAAACCATCTCTGAGCACACTCGGCCCTGGGCTCCCATGTCTGACAACCGCTCAGTGTATGAGGACGCATCCTCCCCCAGTAACTGTAAGAACAAGGCAGGACTGCCCCCATAACTAGGGCTCTCCAACCAAGCCCAGCACAGAGGGCTGGACCCAAGACAGCGGCTCCACAGACCGGCCAGTGAGCTCAGAGCGCTGTGGAAGCCGCTTTTCTCCCCTAAGACACAAACTGCAAAGCCCACCGCCCTTATCTCCGGCTGCCAGCTAGTTTGCAATTCTCCACCACTTCCAAACATTCTGTTCCTTTTTAACTGACATTTCTGTTGCTACAGCAAACACATCTTTCATGAATAAAGCATCTCCATGCACCAGCTCATAGCCATGAGACGAATTCTAAATTACCATGCATGGGATAATCATGTTTTAATGGCTGAAGATATACTCTATTTCATCAATTCTAAGCCATTTTAACTCACTTAAGTCAAGACACAATTACAGTGGCAATCACTCTTAGTAATATATAAAATAACAATGGATACGTATCTTAGCTCTGATGAAGCACAGTACATGGGCAAACAGGTTGCTACAGGTGGGAGCCTTACAGGGCTCTCAAAAATCATTTTACTGAATTCTTTACAGCAGGTTTTGGCGGGGGAAGGGGAGGCTACGCTACATTCTTTTATTTTTTAGAAATTAAATTACTACTTGTGTGTTTTTATTTCTTCTTGGTGAGTTTTATATTTTAATCATTTGTTTACTTATCAAGAATGTCATTCTATAATAAACTTGGTTTTTAATTGCATAACTGTTGGAATACATTTTACTGCTCTCTAACTCCTAGATGTGTTGTAATTTACATGCAATTACTTGTCCTGTCTGACTGTCGTGACTGTTCCCAGCAGAGATGCTAAACCTCAAGCCTGCGTTCTGTCCACCATCCATCCAGATGCAGCCCCTTCCTCCAGCTGGTCAGAATCCCCATACACAACACGCTTTGTTCTCATGGGTTGTCTCAGAGAGGGTAGAAATGCATGCAATAACGGTTTGTGACCCTCGAAACCCAGCTTCGTAAAATCATTCCTCAGCACCCCATTCCTCTTATTAGGGAGAATTTTAATTCAACATACCCCTCCCCCTGGGCAGTGGGATGACAGGTGAAGACAGATGCAGAGGTGAGGCTGTCATTTATCTGCCAGGCGACAGGACCCTGGGTAGATGCTCTCCAGCTGGCAACCCTTACAAGTGTCCTGTTTCTGCATGGCACCCCGGGCAAGCTCTGGCGGATTTCTCCTTCCCTCCACTTATTTCTGCTACTTGCCACTGTCACCAACTGTTACTAAAGTGTCTACGCTGTCACTTCTACAAGGCCCTATAGCCTAACATGACAGTCTATGTGTCTCCATGATACCTCTCTTCACTGCACTGGGCTCTCAGTGAACCAAGCTGTTGTCATAGCCAATCACTTTTTATTAGTAGAAAAGCAAACAGCACTTCCTGGGTCCTGGCTCTAACAGGTTTCCCTTAGCCTACTGGCTGCATTATTTTCCTTCTACACATGGGATAAAAGCAGCCCAAGTCTCCCAGGGCACTGAGAGCACAATGTAAGTTAACACACAACACACTCAGACTGCTGCCCAGCCTAGCACACACGTCTCCCAGAGTGCAAATAGTATGATCTGAACTGACACACAGCACACTCAGCGCACTCAGGAAATGTCCGGGGTGCTTGTTGCACAGCAGGCTTCAAAACTGCCAAATGAACTCAGTGTGCCACTTCCTAGAAGGTGGATGCTAGGTCTTTGGCTTGGTGGGCTACAAGTTATGCAATCCTGAAGGTCATGTGGCTCCTCCCAGGCCCTCCTGGTTCCTCTGTAAACTAAAGACACCATCAATTGCATACCATACAGTGGGAGACAAAGAGAGAAAGCAGAGACCCTGACATGGTACAACCTACAGTGGATGCCACAAATGGCCACCTCAGTCACTGCTACAAGCCAGGACGTCTGGTATAGCCTTACCCTTGGTGAATGCCTAAGCTAAACTTTAATAACCCTTGCATTTGAGAAGAACATGCAGTTTTCATGTAATACCTATGAATTTCATTCATTTAAAAGTTAACATTTGGGGGATGTTAAGATGGCTCAGTGGGCAAAGGCCCTTACAGACAGCCTTAATACCTGAGTTCAAAACCCAGTAGAGGAAAGGTTCAACTCATGTGCCCACCCAACACACACACACACACACACACACACACACACACACACAAAATTCTAACACATATGGAGGCAGGAGGATCAGAAGTTCAAGGTCATTCTCAGCTATAGTAAGGCTGAGGTCAGCACATGCTATATGAGACACTGTCAAAAAATGTAAATTTTTGCAACAACCACCATTATACTGATCACATGTGCAGTGATGTGGAAGTTAATAATCCTTAAGCATTTTCACAAGCTTTAGCAATGTGGGGGAGGGAGTAACAGCCAACAGGAATAAAAAATGGATCTCTCCATAAAGACGCCCAGCCTTATGTTACCACTGAATGGGTGTAGGAAGCTCAGGATGTAAGCTGTCTGCAGGTACACGGCCTCATATCTGCCCAGCATGAGAACTGGAGAATCTAACTGTGTGGAGCAGAGAGGGAAAGCCACAAGCAGGGACAAGCCATACCCACCTTCACTGGACATCTTGGGCACCTGGAACTTGACGAGGAGCTTTTTCAACTGTTCTCTCACAGTGGCAGCTCTGACAAGACCCTTGTAATTCAGGAAATGTTCCTGACACCACTGGGAGCTCTTGTTGTGCTGCAGAGGGACCGCGCAGAGGAGACGGTCACCAGGTCAGACAGCTCGGCTGACGCAATACCGTCAACAGGTTACTTTCTCTTCCCCACTTGCCCGACCCCATCTCTAAAGCAGAGGGTAACAACCAAACATGCTACCTGCTGCCCCCCAGCCCCAATCTTCATACTAGCAAGACAAGGGGAACTGACGGACAAGCTCAAGTCAGTCTAAAGGAGGTCAGCTCCGCTCCCCATGGCTCTTGGTAAGTCTGTTAGCTATGGGAAGCAACACAGCACGTGCAGAAACCATTTGCAAATCCTTATCTGCCCTCAAGGGACTTTTCCACCACAGTGCCTAATTTCTGTACTCTTGAGTCAGACCTTTACATCGTTACATCTACATCGTTACATCGTGCTGAGTTTCAGCAGAGGGAACAGAGCTCCAAAATTTGACTTTTAGCCAAGGAAGAACGCTTTCAAGTAAATTTTTAACATGATAACATTTTTAAATGTAATTTACACAGGATTTTTTTCAGAAGACAACCAGAGAATGGTCCAATGCCGATCTACAGAGGCACTCTTCTGTGGTAAAGCTGGATCGTGAACTTTAGCTAACTTAAACTCACTTACTGAGCAATCATTCTCAGATCTCTGGTAAAAACAAAACTCTGGTATTTCTCTTTTTAAATTATACTAACTTACTAAAAATATGAACTATTATTCCTTTTCCTTTATATTACCTTTTAAAGCTTTGTATCATTGTTTAGCTTTCAAGTGGGAATTTTAAGTTCTATTAATTGCTCTCAGTTCCACAGAGTACTCAGAATGGAAATTAGCACTGCCCCTGGCTAATCAGGAAGAGGATATGTGGATCTAAGAAAGGCTCAGTAAACATGCTCTCTGGGATGCCTTTCAAGATTCAATCCACACAATCGTGCTTCTCGGTCCGTTCTGGAAGAACTTCCCAATCACATGTAGACCTTCTTTCCTTACACAGTGCACGAGGGACACTGGGAGGTCAAGCTGTCGGCCAGCCTCAAGTGTCGTACATAACCAGACAAAGAAAAGGAAACACCCTTAGCCTTTCCAGCAACACTAGTCTCTCCAGAGGGAGGCTGGCAGTCTAACTAACTGGAATGCAGAGGGGTCTCCTAGGTTTATGAACTGTAACTTCTGACCTTGCTCCTAGGGCATCAGAGTGGGGGGGGGTGTTTGTGTGTGTGTGTGTAGGATCCTCCAGTGTGGCCATGCTTACTTTGATAAATGCTTCGTACACATTGAGCATGGTGAGATGATCACCCTCCTCCACAGCAAATTTTCGGTGCACTCGAGTCTGTAAAGGATAAAGTTCCATTTAGAAGTTGACTTCCATGAACTTCTTGTACTGGTGGACATGGTACACTCGAGAAGGGTTGACAGACATCCCCATGTCCTACAACCATACACTGTTCACTACCTCCTCTTTGGTTCCCTTTAGATCCCATCCTTGAGTTCTTCTTTCTGTGGCAAAGATCCTGAATAATGCCACTTGTTTCCTGGGATTGAGAGGCAGCAGATACAATACATATGGCAAAGACACAAATCATTTACTTCAGAACTTTATCCTTGAACCAAATGTCACATAATCAAAATGCCTCCCTGCCTCCTTCCTTCCTTCCTTCCCCACAAAGTACCACTGTCAACCAAGCCCTGTTCTAAGCATCTGGATGCAATAATGAACAAACAGTGGTGGAAGAAAGACATTACACTAAAAAAAATAAATAAAAATTTTTAAAAAAAGGCAGAATCTGTAATGTACCAGAGGTAGGAAACATGGCAGGACAGGGAAGGGCTGCAAAAGGGGGCACTGCCATGTTAGACAAAGGGTTTTATACTTTTTTTGAGTCACCTGCATGAGAGGCAGGGTTTCAAAAGGTTAACTAAAGGGACATCAGACAAAACCACTTGGGTGTGAGTGACAGACTCTGCCTCCACAGTATATAGGAAGAGTATAATCATGCTTATGAAATCTTCCCATTATACACAGCATACTCAGTTGCAATCTAGGATCTTTATACAACTGTCTGCAGTACTTTCTAGGCAAGATTTGACAAAAATGCACAAGAGAACAGTGAGAGGAGCTTGGGAGAAGCTGGACTTACTGCCTGAGACTTCTGGTTTGAGGGGAACACAAAGACATTCTGGATCTGCATCATGGCGGCGATGCTCAGGACCTCCTGAGAACAGCCAAAGTTCCCTAGAACACAAAAGGTGTGTTTGCAAACATGGCAGCAATGCTCAGGACATCCTGAGAACAGGCAAAGTTCCCTAGAACACAAAAGGCGTGTTTGCAAACATGGCAGCAATGCTCAGGACATCCTGAGAAAAGGCGAAGTTCCCTAGAACACACAAGGTGTGTTTGCAAACATGGCAGCAATGCTCAGGACCTCCTGAGAACAGCCGAAGTTACCCAGAACACACAAGGTGTGTTTGCAAACATGGCAGCAATGCTCAGGACCTCCTGAGAACAGCCGAAGTTCCCTAGAACACACAAGGTGTATTTGCAAACATGGCAGCAATGCTCAGGACATCCTGAGAACAGCCGAAGTTCCCTAGAACACAAAAGGTGTGTTTGCAAACATGGCGGCGATGCTCAGGACCTCCTGAGAACAGCCGAAGTTACTCAGAACACAAAGATGTGTCTACAAATGGACGATGTAGCAATAAGGAGTGAAGGGCTTTCACAATGTTTTCCTTCTACTGGGCTGTAAAATGTAAACTAAGATCATATTTTATAGTTCTTCTTTCAATTCCCTAGCATGTAAGTACTAACCATGCCATGAATGGTTCCATGTGTCCCAACTGAGGATTCTTCCCTGCAGCACTAAGGCTGAGGGGCTCCTGATGCCAGCCAGGGTGAGGCCACACTGGCCTGTCACCAAGGGTAGTTCAGTGGCATGTCTGCTCCCTGCCCTCTATGTGGATGGCTGGAGTCCAGGTAAAAGCATAGAGGGAAAGGGAAGAGTGTGTAGGGCTGTGTTGGTCTTAGTGTCCTTCCACTCCTGGCCCAGCTGTGGAGTGGCCTGCCTCTCCTAAGTACTCCTCTGCTCTGGGCACAAGCCTACGGCACAAGGCAATGGAAACGGCATCTTAAGAACAGATTCTGCAGCAGCTCATCAACCAGGACACTATATAGAGCAAACTGTACTCCTGTCTGGGTCTCCACTGCTCCCTGCCTGAAACATAATGGAGTCCGCTCTTGCTGCACTTAGAATCTGTTTCTCAGGGAAAGTGAGACTCTCACAGCTAACTTCTACCACGTTACCTTTGAAACATGCCTTCATAAACTGCCACCTGATATAACAAAGGTATAAAATACAAACAGGACCGTTCCGGGGGGTGGGGGGGACAGCTCCTATACTACCAAGATGTTTGTAACTAAAGAAACAGACCTTGCCCTAACTCACATCACAAAAATCTGCAGAGAAACTGGAACTAACTTGGTATGTTGCTTTAGCACATAAAGTCACGCAGTCACTGTGGCACAAAGTGTGATCAATTCTCAGACAACTGAAGTTAGCACAGTATTTTGGAAAATACAAGGATGCTCCTCAGAAATCTAAAACAGAATGGTCACATGATCCAGCAAGCCTGCTTCCGCATACACCCAAAGGAACTGAAATTGGTATGTGGAAGGAAAAGCACACTCTGGTGTCCACTACAGGATGAAGACAACATGATACACACAGTGGGAGAACACTTATTACACAATATTAAAAAAGTAAATTCTGTCATCCAGGACAATGCGGAAGGCAGTGGAATCTGTTAGGCCAAGTGAACACTGTACACTTCAGTTACTATGGGAACAGAGCAGACGGGAGCCGTGAGAGGCTGGTGAGAGGGGGAGCAGTTATCAAGACTGGAGATGTTGCGGAAAGGCTACAGCTGCAGGCTGGAGGAGCGAGCTGCAGTGATCTATGGTAACCACATTATGATGTACAGGTCAAATTGCTACGAGAACTCCATAATGTAATGATGGGCTAGTTACCTGGACACAAGCTTTCCACTATGCAAGCATCAAACATTACACTGTGTCTTATAAACACATGTTTCACCATTAGTAAAAAATAAATGCTTTATTGCTGTTGTCACTTTTTAAACCATAACTGGTCCCTCTTCCTTCGATGCACAGAATTCAGGGAAACGAGTTCTCTGGAAATCAAAATAAAGTCAAAAGGAGCTGTCAGGCTCCACCTACCTGATTCCAATAGCATCTTGGCAAACATGGGGTTCAGAGGGAACTCCGCGATTCTCATGCCGAGCGGCTCTGTTAGACGACAGTCTTTGTCCAGGCCTGTCAGAAGAACAGAGTCAGAAGGCAGGGACCACTGTGCTGGAAGAGGAACAGTGCTGTGAGAATGAAAGATGACTCACTGCCACTGACCCAGCCTGACACAGCACCGTTACATCAAAAGAGAAGAGTCACACTGAGCTCAACGCCCAGCTTTAAAAGTTGCTGCTTCTAACGAACTCTATTCAAGGACTTCATTACAGGCAGCAGCCTGCACTTCCTTGTGTCCCCTCTCTCTACCCCACAGGATGTTCCACAGAAACCGCCCTCTGAGAGAACTGACAGCTGGGAGTGCAAACATGGCCTCTGTCCTCCTCCAGCAGCCACTGCCCCCTCACTACTCTCCACAGCCCCCACGACATGGGCCCCACTCTCTTGCCTTCTGGATCTTAGTCCATAGCTAAGACCTGACGTGCCACAAATATCCCAAGACAGTGCCTCAAAATCCTGCTCTGCTCACACCACAGGAACAGTCACAAGGCTAGCTGGCCCTGACCCTCCCCGGCCTGAACCAGAGACTCCTCCATCCTCCACTCCTATCCACCCCCACCGCCTTCCCCTCAGGCCTCTCTACCAATCCCCAGTATCAGACACAGGATTCCGAGACACAGATGGCCATTTTAGCCATCAAAATAACTGCTCCAAAAGCTTGAAAGAGAAGTTATGTCCTTTCTGTTTTAACAGAATTGTCTTTTCTGAAACTGGGACTTCCCCAACACTCTCCTATTGCCCACTATTGTACTTTCAGAACAACCCTTGAGGAGGACAAATGACATATAATCAGCATTCCCTGCTCCTGAGTACACACAGCCCCTGTTATACACTGAGACCTGGGGACAAAAACCTAACAAGACATATACTCTGGGCTAATGTTTGTGGCCCAAGCTGAAGCCCTTCCATATCAGTGGATTGCTTTTAAAGTCACAACTGACTATTCTTTCACGGAGAAAGAAGTAAATATAATAAATGAAAATGGACCCCTACCACATCACACACACACACACACATGCACACGCACACACACACACACACACACACACACACACACTAACCAGAACAGATCACAGAAAAGAGCTAAAACTTCAAATAAAACTTAGAAGCAAAATGCAAGGAGGGTCAGCAATGGCATTGCCATTTGGTTGTCTGGCTGGTGCCTGGAATACTAGCTGATGTCTCAAGGTCTCCAACACACCAAGCACATATTCTACAACTGAGCTAGGACCCTGCCCCACAGCAGGACATCCTTGGACATGAGAACAAAAGCACAAGTGACAAAAGAAAAGCTGAGGAAAGCAGAGCGACACCGTCAAACTGAGTTACACAGGACGCCGCCAAGAAAATGGGGCAAGTATTTACAATGACATAGGGGAGCTATAATCAGAACATGTAAAGAACTCCAACTCAATAACAAAAAGAAGCCACAAACAAGCACGCCAGCAAGCAAGCTGAACTGACATTTTGCTGAGCACTATATGGTAAATCTCCATGTCCACAGATTCCATGCCCTCAGATTCAACCAACTACCGTGGAAATAGTTGAGAAAAACAGCTGTCTGAACAATCACACAGACTTTTCTACTGTCATGGTTCCTTAAACAATACAGTAGAATAACCACTGACAGGCATGTACATCGTGGTAGATATAAGCAACCTAGAGATAGTTTACAGTACATGGGAAGATGCGTGAGTTATGTGCAGAGGCTACATCATTCTACACGAGACTTGAGTATCCTTAGATTTCTGGTAGCTGAAGGGGGTCCTGGAAGGGAACTCCCATGGATTCAGAGGGACTAGAGACACTAGTCTTGCAAATTTACAAACAAGCAGGAAGGTTCTCAATATCATAAGTCATCAGAGACATGCAAATCAAAACTACCAGATACCATTTCAAATCCACTAGGTCAGCTGTGATTCAAAAGACAAAAGACAGACAGTAACAAGTATTGGCAACGGTGTAGAGAAAGTGGTGGGGGAGGTCCATCAAAAACTCATATGCTGATGTTCATGGCAGCATTATTTATACAGACCAAAAAAAAAAACAAAAAAAAACACCTCACAATACCCACCAGCTAATGAAAATCACTATTCCATACACTGGAATAATATTTAGCAGCGAAAGTAAATGTTATACTGATACTTGCTACAACTGAATGGTACATGGATAACCTTGGAAAGAGCTAAGTGAAAGAAGCCAATCACCAAAGACAACCTAAAATTCCATTTCTAAGTAATGTTTAAACTAGGCAAATCCATGGAGCCAGCAGGTTAGTGGTTGCCTGAGCCAAGGAAGACAGGAATGGAGAATGCAGACTTTTAGGAATGGAGAATGCAGACACACATTTCTCTTCAGAACGATGTGAAAATGTTCTAAAATCAGACTGGACTGAAGACAGTGCAACACTGTGACACTGGAAGCTGTGAATTAACAAACTGTACAGTATATGATGTGTGCCTAAATAAAGCTATTTTTAAAATACTGAAGACAAATCTCAGGGCAAAGCCTTCACCAAAACTTCCTGACAATGCCCCACTCACAGAACCTCCCAAGAGGATACCACTCACAGGGCACAGTGCATAGCAGAGATGGTAGCTCCTGAGCTGGCACCATTTCCTCTAACATAAGGCACATACTGTATTTTCAAATAAACCAGCAGGGCTTCCTCCATACAACAGAACACTCTTGCCCGAACAAAATCCAGGCTGCTATCTGCCCAACTCCTGTAGGGAACTCAGGAATGAAATGAGAGGGATTTGGGGGTAGGGCTGGGAAAGAAAAGGGGTTCTCAGAACAAGAACTAAGTTCTACAGAGATCTGCCAGTCTCTGTGTGTCTCTTCAAGTGTGGCCCTGGTGATGGCTGAAGGAACTCTAGCCAGCCCAAGCATGTCAAATATGGCTCTAGCAGGCCTTGCCTTTCTCCCCTATTCCCTCTGCCTTGCTAAGGATCATTAGATTACTTTCCTGAAGCAAGCCCCCAAGGTCTATTCCTTTATTTGGCCACTTCCTCCTCTTGAGGTTGACTACCAAGTACAGTTATCAAGGTATTAAAGTCCAGCAATCAAAAGCCCCCTTTGGCTCACCTAATTAACATGCCCAATTAAAATGAAACACCTCATCCTAACACAGGGTTTCCCATCTTAATTTTATGAACCACTATTTACCTATGGGCCACATCTGTCTCCCTGCCATCCAGACACAGTCCTTTGTCCCTCTGAGACAAACACCCCTTACTCCTCTGCCTTGTTCCCTTCCCTTTCTCCCTCACCCTCTGTCTCCCGTCTTTGTGTCTTATCCCGGGCCTTTGGGGCAAATAAATCTCCTCTGTGCTGAGGACTTGAGCCAATACCGATCCTTTCATCGGTTATCCACAGTTCCTGACACACTTTATAAATTATCATATTGGCCATGAGTTACTTTTATCTAATTTCTATTTCAATGGAGTAAATATCATTAAAGAGTTTATGCACATGGGGAGGGCCAATCCCATTCCTAAATACTCTAAAAACTCTAATGTGAATCCAGTTACCTATGTTGTGGAATATTAGCTGAAGATGTGCTATATTTGTTTATGCTGTGAAACATTTGTTTAATGACGCAAAAACGTGTTACATTCTTTTATGTTGCATTTGTTTAACTCTGTGAAGCTGTGTTTTTTTGCCTGTCTAAATATCTGATTGGTCTAATAAAGAGTTGAACGGCCAATAGCTAGGCAGGAGAGAGAAATAGGTGGGGCTAGCAGGCAGAGAGATTAAATAGAAATCTGGCAAGAGATGATAAAAGAGCAAGCAAGAAGAGGAGGAGAAGAGGACATTAGGGACCAGTCACCCAGCTACACAGCAAGTCACAGAGTGAGAAGTAAAGAAAGGTATACAGAAATAGAGAAAGGTAAAAACCCACAGACAAAAGGTAGACAGGATAATTTAAGTTAGGATAAGCTGGCTAGAAATAAGCTAAGCTAAGGTTGGGCATTCATAACAAAGAATCAGCCTCTGTGTGATTATTCCAGAGCTGGTTGGTGCCCCCCCAAAAAAAGAACCAACAACATACCTATTATCATATAAGAGAACACATGAGAAACAGGCATACCTCCGAGAGCATAGAGCAGCTCCAGGGCTTGAACCATCGATTGTGCTGGCGGGGGCTGCAAAATACATCAAAGTCCTCCTAGATTAGTCTCTTTGACAAGGAACTGAAAAATGTGATCACTCTGGCTCACTTTCTCTCTATCAGGCCCTATCCGCCCAGTCTCCATGCTGCTGGTACCTTAAAATGTGCCTCCCACCTTTGTAGCATCCTTAGCAGTGCCTTCTTCACGACTTCAGCTTTTCAAGCTGCCCTCCCTCATCCCCACTCCATCAGTGGAGACAGTCCCTACTTTAAACCACCTGTCACTACCCTAAGCTCCCCTCAGCCTTCTCATACACTGGGAGCTGCAAATCCTGCAGCACAGGGGGAGTACTAACTTCTACTGCCCAGGCCTCGCCAATGGTGAGCTAGTAACATGTTCAAATTGCTGAAAATGCGGAGAGAGAACCCTGATGCTGCAGAGTGCAACAAGGCTCATCTCACACTGTGCCCTTCAACACCTATTTCCTCCTAACACCTCTGCCACCTCTGTCCTTCCCTCTAAAATCCTCGCTGAGCACCTCTGGGTGCTAGGCATCAGTGGTCCCTTCTAGGGACTCAGTTCCTAGAAATCCAGTTAACAAGATCAGTACCATTCCAGACTGCACTGCCTCTCCTCTGAATCTGCAGAGCAACAAATGCACTTTAAGCATCGGAGTGATTTAACTCAATTTCACAGATGAGGAAAGTAACAATGAAAAAAGGACATCTGAGCAAGGCTTCTCAGCACTCGATGCAGGGTCAGAAGGTAAACTGAAGCCTTTTAGTTGTTGTTCACCAAAGAACAAAGTCAAGCCTAGTCAAGATCTAGTGACCGACCAAATCACCTTTACGGTGGGGACCTACACCTGACTGGTTATATCCAGGGGAGCCAAGGAATCACTGTAATCACTGTGCAAGTCATGCAGTTGGTGAACCAAGCTTCCCTCCGCTACCACTGCGTTCTTTAGAGAGGCAATGTACACACGAGCTCAGCGGAGAGCTCATGTATCTGGAGATCTACTGTGAGAAAGCAGCAGAACAGCAAAACAGCACGTGAGTGCATCTCGGGGCTGTGGGCACACAGCCTTGTTCTGTGTTCTCCGGGCTCGTGCACTCACAGAAGCTCCAGGGTAATTACTTGGGGTCACTACACAATACTCCACCACTGCCACACTCTACAAAGAAGTCAGTTCTTCTATAAGTCGGCAGGTGACAAATACTCATGGAAATTAC
Source organism: Ellobius talpinus (assembly GCA_001685095.1). Lineage (NCBI taxonomy): Eukaryota > Metazoa > Chordata > Mammalia > Rodentia > Cricetidae > Ellobius > Ellobius talpinus. Next base: position 58,392 of record LOJH01000012.1, on the reverse strand, counting down.
TAACAAACATAACAGATAACTAAGCTTCAAAATTATATGAAATATACAGTGACCAATAAGGTGAGGGAGTGGGAAGATGGGAGGAAGAGGGAACTAAGATTGGTATGTAAAATAAGATTGTTTTAAAAATTAAAAAAAGAAAGGATAAAAAAATAAAGTGACCAAAAAAGTTTAAAAAAATCTCCCACATGAGAAACAACAAGAAGGATGGATATAACACCTTTCCCACTTGGCCACCACTACATCTGTGCACCGAGAGAGAACAGTGGTGAAATGGGAGCACCCAGTCAGGCTGCACATGCTGCTGAAACCCTAGCAGAGCCAGGCAGCATACATCAGGAGTCCACAAAAGGCCAACAATTCCACTCTGATACCTTCCTGAGGAAATCACCAGAGATACCATGAGCCAGAGTCTCTCCCAAAGCCTTGAGCTCCCTCAGCCTTGGTACTCTGCAGCCAGGCCCATTCACACCCTCTGGGTCTGGTGATAGCTCATACAGAAGTAACAGGGCTGGAGGCCCCTTCCATTATCTCCCTAAGCACTAGTCAAGCTGCCCTGTGACTGTCACTGACTTGTCTTTCCCCCATAAGAAAGGACAGGAGCAACAGAGGAAGAGGAACTCTGGATTTCTCTGGCTCTCCTGGCTGCCAGTTTGCCCCCGCACAGGACCAGGTGGCACATGGTGTTTTAGCTGAGTGGGGAAGAAAGAAGATGGCATGCCCAATCAGTGTCTTCAGACCAGAGCCTCATGAGCTCCTCAGCCAGAAGCTAGACTTACAGACATGAAGTGGAACCTGAGGACATTGTCAATCCCTAGGGCTTTCAGCTGCAGGATGACGGGGGCCAAATTGCTGCGCTGCATCTCAGGAACGGTGGACTGAGGTAGCTGGTCAAAGGCATCCTCTAAGAACAGGAAATCAGAAATGGATCAAAGGTGACACTCAGATGCCCCCAAATGCTAGCAGTCTTCCTTCCCTGCCTCGAGCGAGAGTCCTGTGGTTCTGGGGCCAGAGGCACAACACTAGGGCACAAAGTTGCTTTTATGTCTAGGAAGGATCGTTCTATTCAAAAACATATGGCAAAAAAATTGAACATATATCTCTTTATTTATATATGTATGTATACTTATATGTTTATATTTGAAAATATACCCCTTTAAAAAGCATGTTACTTGGCTGGGCAGTGGTGGCACACACCTTTAATCCCAGCACTCAGGAGGCAGAGGCATATGGATCTCTGAGTCACATGGATCTCTGTAGGCCAGCCTGGTCTACAGAGTAAGTTCCAGGACAGCCAGGGCTAAACAGAGAAACCTATCTTGAAAAACAAAACAACAACAACAAAAGGACACATTACTTTACTTCAGAGTAACAGGACGATGCTTTCAAATGCCTTTTTATCAGTGAAGTACTAAACCAAAACAGCAAGCATCTGCACAATCACTATCAGGCCCAGTTACTATCAACTCTGCTTAGGGTAGACTACATCAAGAAAACAAGAATAGCACAAATAAGCAAAGAACAATGTAAAAATAAATCACCAAAACTGCCACCAGAATCTGACAAAGGACCTAATTACAAAGAACAGAAATTGTACAAACCTAGCTTTTAAATCAAGCAGCCAAATGCAGCATCACACCCAGGATCCTGTACTTGCTTGTCCCACAGGAACAAAGGGTGACTTCAAACAGGAGAAAGCACTCCAAGACAGAGAGATGAGGGTAGAGGGGAGAGAACAGGGAATCAGGGGAAGACTTTATGAAAACCAGACCAAAGGGTGGGGAGAAAGGAAGGCATAAAATCACTTTTTGTGTACATTCAGAAAGGCCATGGACTACATACACCAAATCCTCCCGATAAGCCAACACTGTACAGATGCATATCCTTCCTAAACACTAGCATCGCCAGCCTCCGTTTAGACCAGAAGCTTTAGCTAACTAGAGAGGAAATAAACTACAAAGTCTCCTCGAGAAACACTACTACCAATAGAACTTCAGAAGGTTTCCTCTGAGAAAACAAACAACCGATATTCTGGACTGTGTGACATAAATTGCCAAACACACTAGCTGGAAGATTCTAGATGGCAGACAATAGAAGGAAGGAAGTTCTTTAGTTTTAAGAACATTATGGATACAGTACTGTTACCAGGACAACCACATTCCCCAAGAGCACCACTGGCCAAGGCAGAAACAAGCTGAGAGGCCCTACTGAGAAGACACTGAGGGAAGCAGGTGTTGATGCTCAGAGATGAAGATGTGACGGTACCTCGGAAGCTGCAAAGGCCCTAGCCACAGGCACTGCCCCCAGGAGTGTCAGAGGTAGGAAGGACCTGGATCAAGACCAGAAAACAAGCCCCACAAGGGGCAGGTGCTCCTCCCATGGACCATGGAGGCTCAGGATGGAGGGAAGCAGAGACTGGGTAAAGTTCCACCAGGGCTGCCATGAGCATCAGGAGGATCTGCTGGGCAAAGGCAGACAAGCCCAAGGCATCGAAGGTCTAAGGGGAGGAAGTAGGAAACAGAGAACCGAGTACAGCTGAGAACCCGCTAGAATGTAAGTGAGAACAGGGGAGCTGAGGAAAAGTCCTGGAAGGTTCTGGAAAACTAAGTGATCTAAGTAAGGCACAGCTGCACCATCTGAAAACTCAGCCAAGAATGTGAAGGCTGGGCACTAACACACTGGGTACTGCTCCAGGCCCTTCCCAACCACATCCATGCACGGCAGCTAGGGCTGAGGATTCGGTGACCTTTCACCCAAATCCACCCATCCAGCTTTAGTCCATGTCCTAGCACATGATTTCCTTGACACATGAGATCTACATAGCCATTTCAACTTTAATCATTGTTTGAGTTGCAGCTGGAGAGATGGCTCAGTGGTTATGAGCACTGACGGCATTTGCAGAGGACCCAGGTTCAGCTCCCCAGCACCCATGTGGCAGGTTACAATCATCTGTAATTCCAATTCTAGGACATGCAACGCCCTCTTCTGACCTCCTCAGATACCAGGCACACATGTGGTGCACATACATACATGCAGGCAAAAAAATTATATAGAACAAAAAGTAGTAACTTTAGTTGTTGGGAATGGTGGTACAGCATTTAATCTTTAAATCCCAGCACTTGTGAGGCAAAGGTAGGGAGATCTCTGAGTCTGAGGCCAGCCTGGGCTACACAGAGAGACCCTGCCTCAAAAATAAATAAATAAGGGGGCTAGAGAGATGGCTCAGTGGTTAAGAGCATTGCCTGCTCTTCCAGAGGT
>LOJH01000012.1:38333-55109 GCA_001685095.1 Ellobius talpinus | reverse complement strand
TACACACAGACAGAATATTGTATGCATAATAAATAAATATTTAAAAAAAATAAATAAAACAGCTGAGTTCCTTTAAAAGTTAAACACACAACTCCTAATACCCATAACTCTGCAATTCCTCAAAGAATTAAAGGTTTCTCTACATGTCTCATGTCCACACACACTTATACCCAGCACCACTAACCCTTAGAGCCTAAGAGAAACAGCGTAAATGACGAATGAACTCAGTCGTCCCATTCCCTCTTCCTGGTGTTCTGAAACCAGTCTCCAGTGCCCCACCGCTCCACTTGGATAGCCTGGACTGCCAATAAGACCAGGCTCAAACACTGCCTGGGCTGTGAAATATGCCCTGCTCCCCGGCTCCCCACAGGGGAGAATGTACCTTCTCAGCTTCAGTGGCTCCCTTTCCTCTACAGCCACTTATCACACCAGGGCATGGTGATCTTCTCCTGGGTCTGCCTCTACCACCATACCACCCACAATGTAGCCACAGTCCATGGCTTACTGAGCCCTAGGTCCCCAGGCCCTGATGACATGCTGAAATAAAGGAGGCCTAGGTTGTGAGGCTCAAGAGTGGTGAGGTCCTCAGTTCCACACCCCACAGAAGAAAGGGGGGGCAGCTATACATCAATGACTGTATAAGAATGATGGTATCAGGAAAACAAATACATGGCAGTGCTTAGCCCTCAGATTCTTAAGCAAACTGTAGGTGGATACTGGATAGAGGAGGGAATTAATGACCTGAAAATTCCATCTGGACACTCGGAAGGTGTGTGCAGAGGCAAGGCGTGGGGTGGGGTCTCAGTACCATTCCCAGTGAAAGAGACATAGAGACCAGCAGCTCTGGAGCAACAAGGTACCTGTGCTTCCCAGTGTCGGCAGGCTGAAAGGAAAGCTGCTTAAGGCAGGCCCGTCTACCAGAATTCCACTCTGTGCCCTCAGAACCTAGCACGGCTCACGATGAGAGTGAGCCAGTGATCTGTTGTCTGTGAATGACTCTCAGAGCAACTCAGCAAAGACAAACCGGGATCTGATGTGAGGTGCCACTGGATTCAGGAATCTCAGGGTAAGACCACAGCACATTAAACAGAGGGAAAGTGAGGAAGACAGCACTTGAAGTACAAAGCCTGTGCTGGATTCTGACATGGGCCCAACACCAGGTCAGAACAGAGGAGGTCGGCAGGTGCGGGGTCAATGAGCCAGCCTCAAGAAGGAAAGAAGCAGTGGGGACGCCAGGAGGGAGAGCTGGATTTTATGGTAAGTTCTGCCATGAGGGACAAATATCTGTCCTGTGCTCCAAAGCCCAGGCTACTATAAGAAAATCCAAAGTTGTTAAGAAACACCATCCACACCTGTATAGAGACGGTAACACTTTCCGGAGCGGTTGCGCCCACCACGTCCTGCCCTCTGGTTTGCTGACGCCTGAGACACTGGTACCACCACCAAGCATTCAATAGCTGTCCTGGGGTTGTAGGCTCGAAGCTTCATAAAGCCACAGTCAATCACATACACAATGCCACTGATTGTGATGGAAGTTTCTGCCACATTGGTGGCTACAATCACCTACCAAAAAGAGAAAGAAAGCTGGTTGGTTCTTTCCAGTTTAAATAAACTTAGAAACCCTAAGATAAATTGATATTTCAAACATTATGCTGTGAGGGAGGAATTAAGGAGTCACAACGCCAGGTAGAAATGTTCCAGTTCTATAACCATACACAGCTCCCTCAAGCTCCCAAGCTCTCCTTCCTCATCTACACAGTGTGGCCACCGCCTCCCCCAGGGTTGTCAAGGGGAGAAGATCCAAACATAAAGAGATTAGAACCTAACACTGAGCACATGGTAAGTCCTTAATGTCTGTTTTCTCTCTTACACAACCAGCCAGCCATCTTATACAAAGCCTCACAAGCACACAACCTTCACTCCTATGGACTTTCACACCTACTGTATAGAAACATCATCTACTTGTTCACACAACTATGTCTAAGGCTCTGCATTTGACCAAGCACCAATTAAGGAATATACGATGGAGGAGAGAAAGCCTTGCTCTCCAGAGTTCAAGCTCTAGTGCGTCTACAGCAGAAGCACCTCTATCAGACAGTTAACTTCAGAAAGCAGCAGGTACTGGAGAGAAAGCACAGCCCGGTAATAGTATATGCTGTGCCACTATATGCTACATAGTATATATTACATATCATATAACAAAGTTTCCCCTTCACATTGCTGTCCAGAGAAAACATCACAGAAAGATGAACATGAGCTGAGACCTCCTAACAGAACTGACCAACCCTATAGGGACCAGAGAGAAGTGCCACAGGAAGGAGACACTGCCAACACAGCCACTGTGCAGGAGCGTGGGCGACGGGGCGGGGGGGGGTCTCTGCTACAGGGCAGCAGTCTCTGGCTACTGTGCATACCGGCCAGCTCTCCCTGTCAGGTTTGATGCAGCTGGGAACAGGTATATAAAACACATACAACCTTTTTCAAGCACTTCACATTTTATAAAACCATTTTATGAAAATATTCCTACTTTTATATAGTAGAGGGTTACAATTTTATACTAACCAATTTTATAGTATAAGCTTATACTTATGGCATAAACTACTATATACCTTATAGTATAAGCTATTGCTGAGGCAGGGAAGATGGTCCAGTGGGTAGGGTACCTATTGTCAAACCTGAGGACCTGAGTTCAATCCCTGGAACCAACATAGTAAGAGAAAAGAATTGACTCCCATAAGTATACTTTGTCATCCATATGTGCATATGATATGTATGTGCCCTGCCCCACACCATATAAATAAATGTAATAAAAATGTTTAATTACATGTTTTACAGCTAGGAAATCTGAGATCTGAAGCTAAATAACTTAGGGCAAGGCATAAAGCAAGTCAAGGGTGAAACCCCAGCCTGTAGACTGGCAGAGTGCAGTTCATGCATGACTGGGCAGGTTCAGACTGTTCCATGCCAAAAGGTCTGAAGCTGGGAGTGGGTCCTTAGACTCACACCGTCCCTCACCTACTTCACTCTGAGCCACCTGCCATGACCTCCACATCTAGGGAAGGAGAAAGGAGGAGGGGCAGAAATCAGGCTCCTGGTTCCTCCCATCCAATGCTTCTTGCCACCACACCCATCCTCAACCTAATTTCAGGGCTAAACATTTAACTGACTGATACTTGGTTCTAAAGGCAAACTGGATTAGGAACCACTGTTAGTAACTTTATCTTGTTCTGACTGACCACAATCCACCATGATAGTCTCTGAGGCTAAGGTAATAATGTGTTGAGAAAACTATTAGGCAGACAAAGAAAAGCTCCAAGAAGCAAGCTGCTCTGGTAATCACAGTCAGAGTGGCTGAAACTTCTCTGGGCAGGGTTAGAAACCTCACACCACACTACCTACTCTGGACTTTTAGACCTGCTGTATAGAAACATGCACCTCAGATTTGAAAGAAAACTCCTGTCTAGCAAAGTTCACTTCAACTGAAAAAATAGGTGGGGAGCTGGAGAGATGGCTCAGAGGTTAAGAGCACTGACTGCTCTTCCAAAGGACCGGGGTTCAATACCCAGCAGCCACATGGCAGTTCACAACTGTCTATAACTCAAAGATCTGACACCCTCCCACAGCCACACATGCAGGCAAAACACCAATGCACACAAAATAAAAATAAACTATAAAAATAAAATGGTCTGGGGAGATGGCTCAGAGGGTAAAATGCCAGCTTTGCAAATGTGAGGCCCTGAGTCTCCAGAACCCACACAAAACCAGGAAGGGTAGCATGTGCCTGTCATCCCAGAACTAACACAGTGAGAGGAGGCAGAGAGAGGAAAACCCAGCATCTGTGGGCCACCTAGCCTGGCAGACATAGCAGCAAGCAAGAGACCCTGTCTCAATCAAGGCCGTCCTCTGACCTCAACATACGCACTGTGGCACACGTCCACGCTTATACACATGAATGCTCATATACACACATACATGAACACACACTAACACATACATATACTAAAAGCATCTTAGCAGGACATGACAAAGGGGAGTCAGTCTGATTACAAATAGCTGCAAGCACCACTGAACAATAGGAGTCTCACCTTTCTGACGCTGTGTGACACCCTTTCAAACACCTTCATCTGCTCAAAAGAAGGCAGTCCTGCATACATGGGGAGAACCCGGAGGTGTTTCTTCATCCCAGTGCGAGCCAACACCCGCGCCTGCTCGATCATCATGGATACAACAGTTTCTACTTCTTCCTAAACACGGAACCAGAAACCAAAGAAGCTGGTCATGCTAGCACACTGAAAGAACAAATGCTGGCATCCAGGCTTTAACTCTGTCACCCTCAGCAGCTGCTGTGCTGCCATGGCCCACTCAGGATGACATTAAACCCAATGCTACCAAATAACAGTATCAAAGGAATGAAACCCTGTAACCTTCTGTAGTTAATAGACAAGTTCCTATAAATAAAAACAATAAGGAACTGGAGAGATGGCTCAGTGGTAAAGCCTGTACAGCTCTTGCAGAGGTCCGGATTTCGGTTCCCGTCACCCATGTCAGGCAGCTTACTCTGCTTCTGACTCCAGCTCCAGGACATCCAATGCCCTCTTCAGGCCTCCACACAGGCATCTGCACTCACTACACATAGATATACACATAATTTTTAAATGACTATTCACACACAGCTTTTATGGACTAAGGCAAACAGAGCATTCCATGTGCACGGACATGCTGAACATCCTGTGCAGACGGACAAGCTGCAGCCTATGAAGTCATGGTAAGCATTCCTGAGAAAAGATTCCTAACTATGGGAAATGTCGGACAGTGGAAAAGGCTGTGGCTGGAGCTAGTTCTGAGCAGAACTACAACCATAAGAGTGTTCCGGCTTATTCGGCTGTTTTCCACTATATGGTCACTAGCTGCCTGCAGAATGAGCTGGAAAGATGTCCAAATTAAAGGACCCACTCCTAATGTTAGGTCACTTGGGAAAAGGTGCCCAACTTTTTGACCACAGGTTGGGATTGCAAAATGCACAATGTAGCTAGTGCAACATCCAATACTGGCAAACAAAACAGCCCCTTTGATGTAAAACCTGGTTTATTCTGAAATCAGCTAATACATTTAAAACATAGGGGCAAGAAAGATGGTTCAGAGATTAAGAGCACTTACTGCTCTTTTAGAGGACCTGTGTTCAGTTACCACCACAGGCAGATCACAATCACCTGTAACTCCAGTTCCACTAGATCTGAACCCTCATGTCCTCCATGGGTACATTCACCCACATGGTACATATACATACACAAAGGCTCACACACACGTAAAATAAAATTAAAATTTAAAAATGCAATTAACCCTATATGAACAGAATAGAGAGGAGCTAATGACCCCCTGACAAATCTAGATGGTAGACAATGACATCAAACCAACAATTTTTTATGCAGCTTAGCCACCACAAAATGCAATTAAACATGACACAAGGAGCTGGAGAGATGGCTTAGTAACTAAAAACATGGACTGCTTTTCCAAAGGACCTAGGCTTAATTCCCAGCACTCACAGGGCAGCTCACAACCATCAGTAACTCCAATTCCAGAGTACCTAACACGATTTTCTGACCACTTCAAGCACCAAGCATGCAGGCAAAACACCTGTGCGTAATTTAACAAGAAAGAAAGAGAAGAAAAGAAACAAATGGCTAAGAACAGGGCTCTGTTAACTCTGGTACTGACTTAACATGTTTACGCAGAGAGCAAGAACAGGGCTCCATGTTAATTCTGGCACTGCCATAACATGTCTACTCAGAGAGACTGGGTAGAGTTACCTGGCCAGTAAGAAAGGCTAGTATATCTCCATCTGCCTCTGTCTGGTGAATTTTCACCACCGTGTCCACAGTTGCCTTGATATAATCTGGAACAGGACTGGAAAAAATAGACGAGGAAAAAGCTAATCACTGGAACAAGCTCATTCATTACGCACAGCTCCAATTACCCTAATAACTTGGCAGCCAAACCTCATCAGGGTTAGTTTGGACCATCCCAGCAGGTAATTAGCATATGGATAAGTAAAATAAATGTTCACTCCTTTTTTTTCCAAGTGCAGCACTCAAGAACTGAGGGTGTATCTCAATAGTACAGCATTTGCCTAACGTATGTAAGGTCCAAGGTTCAATCCCCAGCACAAGAAAGAAAAAACAATATTAAATGCAGCACTTCTATACATAATTACATGCAGACAATGGTTTCAGCTATATTTGCTAAGAAATAAAGAACAGTCTGGAAGACAGAATGTTCTGGAAATTGGGCCAGCCCAGCCCCCTGTCCAAGTTAGGGTTTCTATTGCCATGATGAAACACCATGACAAAAAGCAAGTTGGGGAGGAAAGGGTTTATCTGGCTTATACTTCCACAGCACTGTTCATCAAGGAAGGAAGTCAAGACAGGAACTCAAACAGGGTAGGAATCTGGAGGCAAGAGCTGATGCAGAGGCCATGGAGGATGCTGCTTACTTACTTCTCCTTATGGCTTTTTCAGCCTGCTTTCTCACAGAACCCAGGACCACCAAACCATGGGTGGCGTCACCTGGGCCCTCCCCCATCAATCACTAATTAAGAAACCACCTAGAGGCTTGTCTACAGCCCAAGTTTAGGAAGGCATTTTCTCTACTGAGGCTCCCCCCCTCTGATGACCTTAGTTTGTGTCAAACTGACATAAACCAGTCAGCACAGCACACCCATCTTCCCCTGGCCAGAACCCAAGGGCTAAGTGAACAGAAATAGCAGACCTTGCCTCCAGCTGGAAGGACTCAAAGGTGAAGTTTACAACTCTCTGGATTTATCGGGCACTGGACCAGGCCCAGAAACTAGGCACAGCAACTAAGATGGCCCCTTGCTAATAAGATGACCTTGCTAAGGATGAAGACAACCAAAAGGCAGGACTGAGCAGTGCCTCCCTTACTGATGGCACCCTGGGAACGCCCCGCTCAGAAGACTGCCAAACCACCTCCCCTCAGCCTACTACTTCACTCTCCAACTGAGCCAACAGCCACAGATGCACAGATGTAAATTTGCACAGGAGAGTCAAGACTAAATACAGCAGTAATGCTGGTCCAGCTTCCAGAGCATTCTATGGACAACAGGCAATGCACAATACTCCTTGCCAAGCTGCAGGCAGATGACACTCCCTATTCTTCTGCATGACAGACAAGGTCCCATATCATCGTCACCAACATCAAGCATTACCAAACCTTTGGAGGTAAAAGATATCCACTGGAAATGTCCGCCCTTCCACTGTCAGGGTCACACAGGTAGCCCTGGCTGGGTCACTGGTTTCGTTCTGGTTAAAGAAATCTCGAAATTTCTAAAAATAAATATATACATAAATATTATCCATATTTATCTCAAAGATTGATCACAGTAATCCACAGAAAGAAAAAATCAAAGTGGCAGAGGAAATTGGGATAGTAGAATGAAGACTACATGGGGCAGAGGAAATTGGGATATTAGAATGAAGACTACATGGGGCAGACCAGTTTAGTTTAGAGACAGGACCCCATGTAGCTCGGCTAGCCTCAAACTCACTACATAGCTGAGGCTGGCCTTGAACTCCAGATCCCCCTGCCTCCACATCTTGAGCGGATTATATGTGTGCCACCACACCACACAAAGCGGTTTTCTGAAGGCACAATTTTCCTTCTTTTCTTTTACAGCTCCACAGCTTTGTGGAGACAGGGTCTTGATACTCAGTTCAGACAGATCTGAAACTCTATGCAGACCAGGCTGGACTCAAAAATCAGGATCCTCCTGCCTCTGGCTCCTGAATGCTGAAATTACAGGTGTGATTCATCACATCCAGTGAAATTTATTTTTCTCTTATTGAAATTGCAGGGAAAATTTCAATGACAGATTCTAAAGATTTGATTAAAAATAAGGGTTAAAATGTAATGACTGTAAGCTGCCATGAAGCTGTGGTATTACTTTATTCCCACCCTCTGTATTTTATTTAGCTGAAATGAGGTATGACTCAGTTTGGTACAGGTTAAACCAGGCTGGTGGATAGCCCTAATCTGGAGAGCACACATTTGCTGGCACAAGACTGTCAATTCATAAAGGGTTCCCTCTTGCACAATAGGTGTGTCTCTGGTACATATTTACTATAACTTCCCAATAGATTTCAGGCCATCTCATAGCATGAACAGTGTCTTCTCTAATCGTGTACACATGCATGCTGACCACAGACAGGACAGCACTGATTTCTTCTTAATGAAGAAACATCTTCACCAATGGATATCTTGGGCTCAATTACTATGACTATGAGAAGAGGTTGGGACAGAACTGGACAGAATCGCTAGGGCCAGGTTTAAACATTCCAGACAGCTCGGAGCAAAGGTGGACATAAGCAACACAGTCAAGACTATCACCAGCACCCGGTGTCAGCTGACCGGGGGCCAGGGAAGGAGTGGATAGCCTTGAGGAAAGAGTGGAGATTCGATACCCCAAGGAGGAAATGAGTAAGGAAACAGGAAGACTGGGTACAGCAGGGCCAGGGATGCAGGAGGGGGACTTTAAGAAGGGACTGCTGGACATAGATGCCACCAGGACACACTGAACAGTGAGAGAGGTAAGGCCATTGACAACTTCACTGGACGGTGTGGATGGCTGGTCCCAGGCTACTGGAATTGTTGACCAGGAGATACTCTTTAAAAAAAAAAAAAAACACTTCCCATGTACTGAAAGACACAAAGTCTGTGTCCTTAAGATTTTTAACTGGTACTTTCACTAGGAATGTACAGATAAAACCCAAAAACTCAGGCTAGAGAGAAGGTTCAGTGGTTAAGAGTACTGGCTGCTCTTCCAGAGGACCCAGGTTCAATTCCCAGTACCCACATGGTGGTCCACAACTATCTGTAACTCCAGTTACAGGAGGCTGATGCCCTTTCCTGATCTCCATGGGCACTAAGCATGCAAATGGTGCATATATATATATATATATATGCAGATAAAATGCTCATATACATAAACAAACAGTAATAATAAATTTTCTCCTTAAAAGGTCAATAACCTATTTCTCAAGAGCACATGAATCCTGAGGCAGAATCAAGGAGACATGAAGTAAAGCAAGCCCCACACCTGGAAAACTTAAGTGAGGTTCAAGAGGTGGGGTCACAATGACATGATGGAGAGGAAGGGGGACAGTCTGTGAGAGTAAATGGAGATGATGGAGGCCTTTGCTGGGCCACCTGCCAGCTCACTTCAGCTTGCTGACCTGGGAGCTACTCTCACCTGGCCCACACTGGATAGCTCCCAGCATCCACACCCATACCCTCCCCAATCCCCACCTAAGCTAATGAGATTGGTCTCTGCAAACTGGTCCAACGTGGGAATCTGACCTCAGAGGACTCAGGATCCTTCAGCAGAACCGATGGAAGAGAGAAATTAATCTCTCTACAAGTGTCAGACCTCTGACGAAACAACAACAAAACAGAGGGAACTGTCCGCCAGCCGAGTTACTAGTGTGGACGGGCTCAAGTAGAAGAATGTGATAAAGGGGAAAGGAACACTTTGCAACCACACCCGCTATGTATGTACCTGCTCCCCTAGTCAAGCTTCTACAAACAGGGCAGCTAAACCAATCAAGGCAACTACCTGATCAGCCTCCAGCCTCTCTGCCACTTCCATGTTGCAGACATCAGTGTCTCATCTACAGGCTGAGCCACCCACCCAAGTGAAACCTGAGCAGGTGACCTGTAGGCAGCATTATACATCTTGACATTAAGTTTGTCACCTATAGACATAGCAACTTGGGCATCCTTGGGCCTCCAGATGAAAATGCTAGGTAAGCCACACCCTATGCTGCTCGCTCCACAAAGTGGTCCTCACACCAAGCCTCCTTAGCCCAATAACATCCTCTTCCTCTCACTTAAGAATACACATATTGGCGCTGGAGAGATGGTTCAGTGGTTAAGAGCACTGGTTACTCTTACAGAGGACCTTGGTTCAACTCCCAGCAACCACATGGCAGCTCACAACTATCAGTAACTCAAGTTCTGCTCGAATGGATCTGACTTCCTCAAACACCACATAAAGATTTTTAAAAATTAATACAGACTAAACAGATTATACTAAAGAACACATGTGAATATACACAGATGCATGTAACAATGACAAAAAAGGTCATGAATTTGGAAGAGAGCAAGGAAGGTAAATGGGAGGGTTAAGAGAAAGAAAGGGGAGGGGAGAATGACGTAAGTATATTATAATATCAGAAAGAAAAGAAAGACAATGCAAAGTAGCAATAAGCAGTTCACAGCTGCCAGTTATCAAGAAGTCCAAGGCAGGGTGATTATACTTTTCACTACAACTAAACCTGTTTAGGTCAATTTTTCAGTTTATAATTTTTAAGAGAGAAAGAAGGAAGGAAAAGACAACAGAGATGATCTGTGCAACTGGCCGACAAGGGAGAGAACCAGACTCTTCCTATAATGGTTACCTTGACACACTCTACAGTCACCTGGGAAGAAAGATTCACGCAATGAGTGACCATCTAGATCAGGTCAGCCTGTGGACATGTCTGTCAGAAGGGCAGGGAGTGCCCTGCTTGTACTAACTGATGTGAGAGCACTCAAGTCCATCACGGGCACCATTCTAACTGTACTACAAGTGGGAAAAAGCTGGGGCCAGAGAAATGGCTCACCAATTAAGAGAACTCATTTACGTGTATTAAAAGGACCAGGGTTCAATTCCCAGCACCAATATGGCAGCTCACAGCCAACTGTAACTCCAGTCCCAGAGAATCCGATGCCCTCTCTCGGTTTCCATGGGTACTGAACACACATTGTGCACAGACATACATGCAGACAAAACACCCATATGCATAGAATAGCCATTTTCTAATGAATGGCTAAAAGAGTGAAAGGTAAGCTGAAGTAAGCATGCGTGCATTTATTTCTCTCTGAGAGCAAACACTTTCATTCCTAGGTTGCTTGTTGTCAAGGTGTGTTATCACAGCATCAGAAATGAAATTAAAATACCTGTGGAGAACATTCCAGCAGACATCATGGTGACAGAGATGACAGCTAATGCAAGAGGACAATAAACAGTTCAAACCCAGAGGTGATCATGGGCAGCCTGAAGCCAAGAGCTCTAACAGCTCGTGAACAAACTGGCCTGGATACGCCGCCGCAGGCTCCTCTCACCAAGTCAGTCTGCTTTGTCTGCTTTATTCCACTCAAGGACACAGAGGAACAAGTCAGGGGCCAGACCCTCACATCTAACCTGGAAGACAAAGCTGGCCTCCTGACCGGCATTTCTGTAACTACTTCTTGTGTCTCTACACAACACAAGAATCATCTTCCTGAGTCCCAAATACAGGCAAATCACTGTCCTACCTACTACAGTGTAAGGCAAGAGGGTAAAATCATGAGTAAGACAGAACCCCTATCCTCAAGGATTCAAGCAATTCCTGATCAAGCACCTAAAGTCAGTGCAACTGAAACACACACAAAGCGGTACAAGAGGACAGTAGCAGCAGGGGGGAGGCCTTAGGGAGGGCCTCTCTGAGGAGGTGAGGGTCTCCTGGACTCAAACCCTGCTAAAAATGCCACCTCCTTAGTGAAAAGTTCTTGACGCTCCCAGCTGGCTGGACTGAAGAGCAGCCTTCTAAGTCACCTTAACACACTGAACACCTATTTATGCGCCGCCTTCCCTGGACTGGGGGGATCTATGGATCACCTGTAGCTAGCAGGAGCCTTAGCATATAGCACATATAAACAGCAACTGGCCAAAAGAACGAGATGAAATGAACTGTTTTAAAATAAAATATTAGTCATCAAGAGAGTAAATCAGCCATATAAAAACAAAGGACCAAAGAGATGGCTCGGTTGGTAAAGATGCCTACTGCTGAGCCTGATAACCTTGATCCCTGGGACCCACACGGTAGGACAGAGTTGATTCCAACAAGTTATTCTGACCTCCACCATGGCCTGTGTGCCCCCAACCACACATACAAAAAAAATTAAAAATTAAATAAAAAAAGAAAAAAAACACTTAATGTGAAAACTACTACATTTCAGGAAAAGCTTCAACTGCATCAAAAACATTAAAATAAGTGTGCAATTTTCATATATAAACTCAAGAAATATGGTCTCACACTGAAAAGTAAACAAAAAGAAACTGCCCATGTCAGGAGAAAGACAGTAGAGACAGAGACAAGGCAAGAGGGTGATCCTCAACTCCCTTGCTTAATTATAGGCTAATTTCTATTCGCAGTTGAAAAGGAACGTCATGGGACATCCAGGGAACCAGATGGGTCCAAAAGAGGCAGGTCACTCTGACAAAGACATGCCTTGTCTGGAGGCTTGCTCCCAACGATGTCTGACAGTTCCAGTGCTTACAAAGAAGGGGGAGGAGAGAGATGCTCTTACCTCTGCATCCAGAGTGGCTGAGGCCACAATCAAGCGAAGATCCCCTCGCTTTTTCTGAATCTGGAAAAGAAGGCATCAGGAAATAATGGTGACAGTGGAACAATGTACAATTCCTAGCCAGACATGGTGACTCAGGCCTGTAAATTCCAGCAAGCAGGAGGCCAGGGCAGAAGGGTCACAGTTTAAAACCAGCCTGGGCTAGACAGCAAGACCCTGTCACAAAACAAAGCAGAGGCTCATCAGTGAGACGAGAATGCTACAAACAACTGGCTGCTGATATCACAAATCATTGTGAGGTAGACCACTCTTCCTGATTTGAAAATGTATAAAAATTTACTAATTATGTCCCAGTAAAAATCTTATACAAAATACAAAGGGAATTTAAAACTTTGACCTTAACCCTACCCACTCTCTAACTCTAACCCTAAATTTAAGGACCGAATTTGAAATTATTAAAAATAAATGCTTTTCCTCACATGTGAGTTTTGGGGTAGTATAAAGGCATATATTCAAACTCAGAAGTATGAAAAAGTACATTAAAACCAAGAAATAACAAATCTTGACACCAAGATATCAATATGGGCATTAATAGTTATTCAAAGAAATGTGGTCACTGGGCATACAGCACATCTGCCACACTCAGGAGCGGCCACATGAGGCTCCTCAATACTGGCAAAGCCTGGATAGAACTGCTCTCTATTACACTGTCCCTAGGTGGAGATGAGCTAGTGAGAAAATTCCTCATACATATCAGAAAGTCTGGTAATCAGCCAAAGATAAAATAATAAAATAACTACAATGAAAGTGGTGTATATATTCCTAGTTATGTGCCAGCCACTTCAGGGCACATATGGAGTCATGTAGTGCAGGCTACACAAAGATACAAGGCTGAGGAGGTGGCGAGAGACTAATGGTAACCCACCTTCCCCTCACCTCACTGTGGACAGCCACGGAGAGGCATCCTTTTCTTACTTGCACAAAGGTAAATGTATGGTGTCATCTCAAGACTGTGTTGTCTTATTTAAGCCTCATGACCAGTCACGATGTCCAGCAGGACTGCCCAGCAGACTTCCCTATGAAGCGGTTCCTAGTCTGCCCTTGTCCAGGCAGTAGCCACCAGCCACAAGTGACTATAAAGAGCCTTTGAAATACACTAGCATGATGGAAAGATTAAACTGCTATTGTATTCCTCTTTCAAATAATTCAAGTTTCACTTCAGGGAGCTCACTGCCATTAAGACCATATACTTAAGCACACACATGTGCAAAAGTACAGGAAAAATGTGGCAGACCCCAGCAGCCTTTGTGCAGCCATCGAAAACACTGTCTTCAGGGGCATGGAAGTGGCTTAGCGGTTAACAGCACTGCTGTTCTTGCAGAGGTTCTGTTCCCAGCACGCACATCAGACAGCTCACAATCACTTGTTATTCCAGTTCTTGGGGACCTGGTGCCCTCTTCTGACCTCTGCAGGCACCTGACCACATGTGTACACAGACATACATACAGGCACACACATACTCAAAACACAAATACAAAATCTTTAAAATAATAATAATAATGTCTTCAAAGATTATTTCACGATGAAGACAAATAATCTTGATATAATACTAAATGTGCAAGATACAAATTACACACACTGTCCAATCCCACTGTGTCAAAACATATACAGAGGTGGGCAGGCACAGACAGAGAAGAAAAGCACATCAACATTCGGCTCGTGTTTTTCTCTGAATGGATAGGATGATGGGATAATCTTTCCCTTTGTATTTGCTGGATTTTCCAAATTGTTGTCATTACTTTCCTAACCAGGCAACAATATAAAAAGAAAACACAGTAAGCAAAATACGGACAGAGTCTACCTTCTTCAGCAAGCCAATGGCAATGTCTGTATACAAGGTCCTCTCGTGGGCTTCATCCAGCATGATGACACTAAGAATTAGAGGGACACTCTCAGTAAGCATTGAAACAACAGCCCACAACATCCCACCCCACCCACCAAAGAGACTTCTGGGTACTCAGCACTCATGTAATGCTATCAAATCAAGAGAAAAGCCAAGTCATTCTCAGCCAGTGAGGTCATTCCTAGACTAGAAACATGATTTCAACAATCTTAGTGAAAATGACGATACACTATTTGCAAAGAACGTCACCCACCCTGTATTCCATCAGAACTTAATAGCTGGTTCTAACTGGTATGTATGACCTATAACCTCACAGAACACATGCAATAACAAAGCCCAGCTACCTCAAAGATGCTGAGGCATGAGAGCAGCCAAAGAGGGATGGCAGCTGTGAAACACGTGTGCCAGGGAAGGGAGCGGGACAGAATCTCTCACACACCAAAGCTGCAGGGCAACACTGGTGCTCCCAGTGATGCTCAAAGATACACAAAGAGGAAGAAAGAGCTAAGCCCTCAGCTGCACTTTGTGTACAAATTCAACAGAACATGGTCCAGAGGGAGAAGTGGAACACTTGCCTACCATGTGCAGGCCCTGAGTTCCAGCCCCAGCAACTGACTAGCCACTTCTCTGCTGGGCTATGGTTCTGCAGTTACCCCAATTCCCGGAGTGTGTCACAGGGAAGATAAACAAAAACAAGCCAAGAGGCAGACTAGTGACAGATGTCCGTGGGCCTGCTTTTGCTCATGTTTTTGTTTGTCTGCATTATGTACTCGCTGTTGCTGCCTGTAAGAGGCACCACTATCAAATCTGAAAAACTAGCAAGGGCAGGAAGAGCCACCATCAGGAAAGAGGACAGATGAGGGCAACTGACCAGACCTGAATCTCAGCTGCTAAGCTGACTGCTTCCCAGTGTACAATGAGCTTTGGAACATTAGGAAGGTATCACAGGAAATTGCATTTACCTATATTTTGTTAACAATGGATCAACCATCATTTCCCTGACCAGCATCCCATCCGTAAGGAACTAAAAAGTAAAAATACAAAGAAAGAGAAATTTATTTACAGTGATGATTCAAGTTCAAGTATAATCTCTGTTTGCATGCAAGAACAATCCACACAGTACAGTAAAGACAACACCTCGGTAGCTTTATTCATTCAGCAAAGTTTGAAAAAAGATTCCCACACTGGGCTGCAAACCTTTCAACACCATGTCTGCTCACCTGGCCTAGTTCCTAATGCTAATTAGCATCAACAGCAATCCGTGTACAATCAAGTGAGTCCTCCACTTGCCATTATTTACTATGTGAATGCACTGAGTGGGATAACTCCTCAGCATGTTCTCAGCCGCGGCCTCCACTGACAGAGCCGCAGTTTAGAGCGTCGGCTCCGCAGTCACCTGCCTGAGTTCAGAGCCCGGCTCTGCTTTTACCTGCTGTAAATACCCAGGCCAAGTGCTTTGCATTGGAGTCTCATTCCTCCCATGTCAAATGAGGTAATATAACAATTTCACCAAGTTACAGTGAAAACTAAGTAGGATTAGTAAACACTAATAAAATGCTTCAGAAATGAGCAGTAACAAGTGGGTGCCATTACCTCACCCCAAACAAGGTTGATAATGAGCAAGGCTAACCTCTCCTACAGTCTCGTTTCACTCTGACTTTAAAAGTGGGATGTGTTTCTAACACAGTTTGCTTGGCCCTGGTTCCAGCTGTCACCGCCCCCCCACACACAGAGAAGCAAGTGGAAAGTTCTACCAGTAAGTCTTAGCAAAGCTGTTCATGGACCCAAAAAAAGAGCCACATGACTACAACACTCACCCAATGTTAACTGGTTCACACATAACTGAAGTCATAAACACAACACAAATTCCCTTTACCTGACAACATGGGTATCAAAAATTTGGAAAATAAAGTCTGTATTGGCTAGCTTTCTGTCAGTCTGGCACATGTTAGAGTCATGTAGGAAGAGGAACCTCAACTTAGAAAATTCCTTTAGCAAGTTGGCCAGTGGGTAAGTCTGTGGGCATTTTCTTGACTGAAGATTGATGGGGAAGGCCCAGCTTACTTTGGGCAGTGCCACCCCTGGATAGGTAGTCCTGGGTGTGTAAGAAAGCAGGCTGAGCAAGCCAGGAGGAGCAAGGCAGTAAGTGCTGCAGAATATTTGTTTAACTATGCAAAGATGTGCTGCATTTGTTTAACTATATGAAAATATGTTGCATTTGTTTAATTATGTAAAGAGGTGCTGCTATTTTACCTTGCCTGCCTACGGTACCTGATTGGTCTAATAAAAAGCCGAACATCCAATGGCACGGGAAGAAGTATAGGCGGGACTTCCGGGCTGGGAAAGTAAGTAGGAGGAGGAATTTAGACGAAAGAAAGAGAAAGAAAGGAAGAAAGGAAGAGAGAGAGAGAGAGGAAAGAAAGAAGAAAGAGAGAGAGAGAGAGAGAGAGAGAGAGAGAGAGAGAAAGAAAGAA
>LOJH01000012.1:0-38175 GCA_001685095.1 Ellobius talpinus | reverse complement strand
AGAGATGCCAGGGAGACACCAGGGCCAGACAAACAGACACAGAGGAATCAGGAAAGTAGGGCATACAGAATGAAAGGTAAAAAGCCCTGAAGCAAAAAGTAGAGGAATAGAAAAAGGTTAAATTAAGTTAAAAAGAGCTAGTGGAATAAGCCTAAGCTAAAGCCAGGCATTTATAACTAATAATAAGTCTCTGCATCTTTATCTGGGAGCTGGTTGGTAGTCCAAAGAAAATTCCAATTACAAGTAATCAGCACTCCTCCATGGCCTCTGCTTTAGTTCCTGCCTTGAGCTCCTGCCATGATTTCCCTGGACGGTGGACTCTAATTGGAAAACTGAAATAAACCCATTCCTCTCCAAGTTGCTTCTGGCCGTGGTGTTTTATCACCGCAGTAGAAATCCTAACTAATCAAGATCCATTTTCTTACAAATGGCTACAGTGTTCGCTTGACTCATCTGAACAATTGTAATCCCTGTGTTCCAGGATGCAAGGCACCTGGGTCTAAGGACCCAGCTTCATTTCACTGAGCACCTTGCTCACGGCTCTACTGGACTATTCAGCATTGGTTCTAGGACAGTGATGAGCTGATTATCACCAATTACCACTATGCTAATTACTTTATTATTTTGTCAGCTACCACTGAGACAGTCCATTAGACAGTTCTAACTAGCCAACCACTGTGAATTCCAAGCTGTACCAGTTTACACCAGTTCACCCCGTGTTTGTACAGTTTTGTTTCTCAGCATGAGTCAGTAGGAAAAGCCCAGCATGTGTAGGAAAGGGAACGCTGCATCCTCACACTGTCACCAGCGAACACATACAGATGAGCACTGGCCTCCCAGGCCTCAGCATTGTCAGCTACAGAACAGGGGTAAATCTTACTCCTGTGTTCTTTTCTGGGCTAAGATTCAAGGACTCTTTCAAACTGCTCTGGTCTTCACAGAAGACAAATATCCTCTAGAGACCTTGCTGTCCTGGCCTGCACAAGCTTTAACTCCCCAGGGAATCCTCTCCCCTGTTCACACCGGAAGTCACTGTAAGCACTTCACCTTGATTCTGGTTGCCAGAGGGTCGGTGCAGTCATCAAAGCGGATGCAGTAGCCCACCTCGTGGCCCAGCACTGCGCCCCTCTCGTCAGCTACTCTCCCTGCAACCTTTGAGAAGAAAGATCATGCTGAAAATAGAGACACAGTGATTACTGCATGGAGCACACGCTACAGGGAACGTAAAGGTCACATCACACAGCATGTGAACAATGAGGAGAAAGGGACTGGAGAGCAGTGAACACTGATGATCAGCTGATAGAGCTCTCAGTCTCATGGCCTTGAGACAACTCCAAACAGTATACAAGGGCTGGGCATGGTGGCACAAGCCTTTAAACCCAGCACTGGGAAGTGGAGGCAGGGGATCTCTGTGAATTTGAACCCAGCCTGATCTACACAGCAGTCCTAGGCCAGTCAGAGGTACACAGTGAGACCCTGTTTCAAAAGAAAGACAAAGCAAAGAGCACACAAAATAAAAGGAAAATCACACAATGATTTTACAGATCAGTATTGACGAAACTGAGCTGTGGGTGTGGTACACCTATCAGTGTGCAAGGCCCCAGGGTTAAATGACCAGCACCAGAGGAAAAAAGGAAAAGAAAAAAAAGAAAACCAAAGAAATTACATGTAAAACCCAAAAGATCTAAACCACAGATTCAAGCTAAAGAGCTATTTGGCAGTGGCACACTTGCATAAGGCCCGAGGTCTTGGGGGATGAGGGGGAGCAGGGGAGCAGGATGACTGAACACAGGAGTGGGCCAAGTTCATCTTCTCTTTGGAGGCAAGTTTGTTCCAAAGGTCAGATGCCTAACACAATTTTCAACCTTACTCCAGCTACCAGCACTCCTGAAAGTCAATGAAGATAAAAACACGCTTTTGAAAGCAGACAGGCTAGTATCTGCAAAGACTAATGAAGGATCTACAAGACCATTACAGAAAATGAGAAAACAAAATGCTGCAGTATAAGGACTACCCTGGATATACCACAAATAAAAGGGCAGTATAGGAAGGATTACGGCATATGCCCAAAACCTCAGCCCTTGGGAAGCAGAGGCAGGGAATAAAAATTTCAGTCAGCCTGGCATACACAGCACGACTCTATCTCAAAAGCGGGGAGGGGGTGCTGAGGAGATAGCCTGAGGCTTTCCTTGCAAGCACAGGGATGGGACCTGAGTTTATCCCAACACCCACACACAGAGCCTGGAGTGGAGTATTCTAACCCCAGTAGGGGAGGCGGGTGGACTCCTAAGGCTCAGCGGCCAGCAAGCTAGCCTCCCACTGAGCTCCAGGCCAAGGAAGGACCCTGTCTCCAAAAGACAAGATGGCACCTGAGGAATGACACCTGAGGTTGCTTTCTAGCCTCTACACCCACATATGCACACACACATACACACACACACACATGTACGTGAATATAAGGAACTTTAAAAAAAAATCCATCTAGCCAGATCCCTAACTGTCTCAAAAAGACCATTCGAAGTTTACTAATAGGAAATATCTGAAATGAAAGCCAGGCAGTGGCTCACGCCTGTAAACCCAGCTACTCGGAGATGAGAAGACTCAGCGCAAGCCCAGCAGGGACAACTTCGGAAGTCTCTCCCACCATCTCAAAAAAAAAAACGAACCGGCATAAAGAGGCAATCACAGTTACTAGTTGTTTTTTCAAAAAGAGTTTCACATTTGCTATCTAAACACGTGACTGAAAAGAACAAAGCTAACCCATGAGGTTCCATGGCCTCGCACACCCAACCAGAGAAAGTAGCTGTGCGTCACCCTCCTTCCAGGCCAGGCAGCCCCAGACCCCATAATCACTAGTCTGAGTTTGGAATGCAGTTGCTCCAGGAAGGGTCCTGAGGCAGCCCAGACTCCGGACCACAGAAACTCCCTGCACTCAGCCATCCCCGCCATCAATGTGCACAAGAAACCAACAAGCAGATGGAGATCAGAAGCAGCCTCGCCCAGTGACTTGAAATTACAGATCTGACAAGACCCACTCTGAATCAATCATCAAGCAGGCGGTCCACACCATGCAGTCTTTCAAAACATCTTATGAAACCAGAGGTGCACCCTGCTTGGCTCTGCCTCTGGAGGGTGCGTTTCCCAGGAGGCTTAGCTATCATGGTTGTTCTGAGCTAATCATCCACATCTCAGAAAAAGGCACAGACAAGCTGTGTAGAGATGCTGGGAACCTGCAGGGAAAACAGGCTAGGAAGAATGAGCACAAATAAACCAACTTCTTCAGAAAACAGTCATTTTGTGGGTGTAAAAGTAAAATTCAACGCTTCTGTTCTTACTATTTCACTATTTGCATAAACATGCATTTTAAAAGTGTGTGTGCATGCATGTGTGCATGTGTGTTTGGGCTGGAGAGATGGCTTGGTGGTTAAGAGCATGTACTATTCTTGCAGAGGACCCAAGTTCAGTTCCAAGCACCAATGTTCAGTGACTCAAAACTGCCTCTAATTCTAGCTCCAGGGGACAAAAGCCTCTGACCTCCTTGGGCACCAACAGCCACACATGCATACATAAGTATACACAATAAAAAATAATAAATTTTTTCTTAATGTTTTAACTAAGTGTAATGACATACATCTATAATACTAACTCCCAGGAGGCTGAAGCAGGAGGTTTGCCAGTTCCAGTCAGGCTAGGCTATGGGCACAAGTCCTCACCTTCAAATAAATACACAGATACATTAGCTATGTATATAAGATTTACCATTCATAATCATGCAGGATTATAGTCTGTTGGCTTCATTTATTTGTTTTTTATTTATCTACTACTTAAATGTGTAGGTGCCTGTGCCACAGTGTGCCTAGGGCAGTCAGAGGACAACTTGTGGGGGACAGTTCTCGCCTTCCACCATGTGGCAATCAAACCCAGATCCTCAGGCTTGGCAGCAAGCGTCAAGCTGCTGAGCCATCTTGCCAATCCTCTACTGGCTTTTTAATAGATTTTCACCTCTACTGTTTACATTGTGTTCTCCATAACTCCATCAGATTCAACAGATCCCAATCACTGAACGACTGCTACATGGCAAGTTAGACCTGCGTTCTCATGAAGCCCAATAGTTAAGATACAGCAGGGCATTCTCTCATGTCTGCAAACACACATGTGCCACAGCTCCCCTCTTAGGTGGAAGAAGGTCTGGTCTGGAGGCTAAATTTGGACTTGTGAGACCAGTGGCCCTGCTTACCAAGTGCCTCTCACAGAGATCCAGCACAGCTTCTGCAGTTTGTTCTTGGGCTCAGTCTGTGCACACAGCACATCTCTGAGAAGTGCCATCCTAAACATGGTGGCCCATCACCACTCACGGTTAATTTAAGCGTTCTTTGTTCTGTCAAGGGAAAGATTGCAGTTGCTCGGGATGTTATCTGTAGCTACAAACGTGCAGCTAAAATGCAAACTGATTAAGAGCTGGGATTTCAAACCACACACAGGGCAAACTGCTCCAATTTTTAGCTGAGTCATCTTTCAGTGACATAAAAAGTTAACTCACTGCAAATTCCAGACAACACATTCTCTCTCTTAAATCCTCTCTTATCCTCTCTCTCTCCATTCTCATTCTCTCCCCACCGTGTATCCTGGTACTCCGAAAGTAGAAGCAAGAAGACCAAGAGCACTGAGGCCAGCCTGAGTTACATAAAGACCCTGTCTCAAAAGATAACAACAAAGTTTGAGGTCAGCCTGGTATACAGAGTGAGTTCTAGGACAGTCAGGGCTACATAGAGAAATCCTTTCTCAAAAAACAAACACACACTAAACATATGCACACACATTCACTCACACACTCAAACGTACACATGCACACTCACACACACACTGAAGTGCACACAGTGAGTATGCCACAGAGAAGACTCAGGTGCTGTTCTTTCTCCACAGGAAATAACAGAAAATCACTGCTGTGTGCACAGACCATCAGTGGAAGGCAGCCAAAACTCAGGGAGGAAAGTTTATACAAATGTGTCTGTCAGGCAGATTTAACAGATAAAACCATGCTATTTCTCTGGATGTTTTTCATGTTTATGGCATTACCTGTTTTTAGTACTTGTAACATATTGCATAATCTCTCATTCTAAATATTCACTGTTATACTGAAAAGACTCAAGATACAGGTACAGATGAAAAGGACTCAAATGGGATAAGCATGACTAAAAACAGCAACAGGCTGGGGGTGGGAGCCTGATGCAATACAGCACTGGCCCGCAGAACCAAGCTCTGTGTTCAACCAACAGCACTGAGACACAAAACTACCAGCTCTGTGCAGGGTTACAGGAAGTCCTAGAGAAGAGCACATGGCTCTGGGGACATTGATTAACACTCAAAACAGACCAAAGAGACAGATACATTTGCACTGTGTGCTTAGAAGAGACAAAACTATTAGAACACAACAGTATACCATAATAGAACACAAAGAGCTGAGCAAGGAGAATAAGCCTTTATCCACACCTGGAGGAAAACAATCCATACCATTCTGAAAAGGAACCCATTTAAGGAGACAAAGTAGCCAGGAAGGTGAGGGGCACCTACTGGACCTTGGCACCAAAAAATAGAGGAGCAAAGTCTGAGGAAACAAAAGTGTAAATCAAGAATTTCATACTGAGCATGTAGCTCAGTGGTAGAGCGCTAGCAGGTCCTGGGCTCTGTCTCCAGCACAAAAACAAGGCGGGGGGGTAAAGAAAAGTATATTAAGTCCACATCAAATATTCTCAAACATGTTTTTTAGAAAATTGCTAAATGTGGGACTGGAAAGATGGCTCAGTGGTCAAGAGCACTAGCTGTTCAACCAGAGGGCCTGGGTTCAATTCCCAGCACTCCCATGGTAACTCACAACAACTGTAGCCTATTTCCAGCATATCTGATGCCCTCTTCGGGTCTCCATGAGCACTGCATGAATATGGTACACTGACATACATGAAACACCCATATACATAAGATAATAAAGTAGTTTTTAAAATGTAAATCTTAAAATAAAAATCATAGTGCTGCATCAATGAAGGAAGGGAGAGAATCCATCTCCTCCTCCCTCATAAAACACATTTGAAAAATAGGCCAGGTACAGCATCTCACATTTGTTTTGTTGCTGGTCAGTTTTTTGTTTTTTGACACAAGGTATCACTATATGTATAGACAGATAGATAGACAGAGAGACAGACTGGCTGACCGACCAGAGTGATCTTTATTGCTATAGACCCTAAAATCATAGAGATCCACCTGCCTCTGCCTCCTGAGTGCTGGGGTTAAAGGTGTGCAACACCACTCCTAGTATTCAAGATACTTAGGCAGAAGGATTGCTTAAAGTTCTAGGCTAGCATCAGCTTCATGAGACCCTGCCTCAAAAAGAAAATAAAAGGGAAAAATTACTGTGAAAACATTAAGCAAGGTGGGGTTTTTTTGTAATTTTTTTGTTTTCAAGCTTTAGCAAATTATTTTGCGGTGAGAAAATGTTTATCTATAGTTCGAAGCTGCCCCATTTTACTATTTCAGTTTCCTCTTTTATTATATTTAATACACATAAAGCCCACACTTATAAAAGTGTTATCCTATCCAGCCTGCAGCCACTTACCCAACCACCCATCCCTCCTTATCCCTCCTTATCCCTCCTTATCCTGGAGAGAACCATGGAGCTACACTCGCCAGTTTTCACAGTGCTTCTCATGTTGAGTCGGGCTTTAAACAAATATATTTATTTTTATATCTAAACTCTTTATTACTAATTGGTTCATAACATCAATTCTGCAAAATTTCCAATCAAAGCTCTCTTTAAGCTAAATTCTTAAGGAGTAACTTCTACTCATTTGTATTTTTTCAGGAAGTAAGAAAG
The DNA here is from genome assembly GCA_001685095.1 of Ellobius talpinus. NCBI lineage: Eukaryota > Metazoa > Chordata > Mammalia > Rodentia > Cricetidae > Ellobius > Ellobius talpinus. Next base: position 31,310 of record LOJH01000012.1, on the reverse strand, counting down.
GAAGTGATGGGGAAACAGAAGGAGCAGGCACAGTCATAACACAAAGAGGAACTCACTGTCACAGCGGCCACTCTTCGCGGCTGGGTCACTCCAACCACTCGTCCTTCGGCTGTCCAGCCAGCTTCTGCCAGGTACTGCAAGAAGAATCACGATGGATTAGTATCTCCCAGACAACCCTTCCTCCAGGTGACCCTGCTCTGTGCTAAGTCACCAAGAAATGCCACATTGCAGCGTGACAGATGACAGAGTTCAGGCTTGTTAATGTTAGCAAGTCCCATTCACACCAAAGCTGATGGAAGAACCAAGAGACAGATTCAGCATAAAGACTCCCTGGTCCTACAGTGTCTATGTGTTCTGACTGCACCAGGCAAAAGAAACTATTAGTCATGAGAACAGCACTCAATCTACAGAACAGAGAATTCTAAAGTACACAGAGACAGCTAAACATGAAGTACCAACCATACAGCACATCTTAGTGAAGCTAAATAAGAACAATTGTTCACAGCTATACATAAAATATGCCATTAGAATATATTAGATACAACTTGATTATGTTTTCTGTGTCTATACCAATTAAAACTCAACGTGTACAACTGGTTATCAAACTTAATTTTCTTTTCATAAAACAATGGATACATTACTTCTATAACAAAAGATTAAAGCTAGAATTTCATAAATTAATTGATCTAAAAAAATAAAGGTAATAGCTGGGTATGGCGGTACACACCTTTAATCCCAGCACTCAGGAAGCAAAGGCAGGCAAATCTGTGAGTTCAAGGCCAGCCTGGTCTATAGAGCAAGTTCTAGGACAGCCAGGGCGACACAAAGAAACCCTATCTCAAAAAAGAAATGAAAAACAAAAAGTTTAAAAAAGGTAATATAGAGATTAAAGAGAATGGGCTGTCTGTAGGGTTAGGCAGCAAAGAGACAGGGGAAGGAGCAGTTCACAGAGGGAGACAAGGATGAGAGGGTATAAGAGCTCTGGGTGGGTCATTTCTGACACAGAACCCAGTGTTCCATGTGCTCTGCAAAAACCCAACAGCCAAAACCAGTCAAGACCTGGAGGAAAACAGAAAGAAAAACAAACACTGACATATGACCCTATGCACAAATGATAACACAAACCCAGAAACACAGGTGGAGAGTGGTACCCTCACTAAGCAGGCTAAGTGACACTAGAGAATGGTATCCTCGCTGACCAGGCTGAGTGACGATGGAGAGTGGTACCCTCACTGACCAAGCTAAGTGACAATGGAGAGTGGTACCCACAATGACTAAGCTGAGTGATGACAGAGAATGGTATCCTCACTGACCAGGCTGAGTGACACTAGAGAGTGGTATCCTCACTAATGCTAAAAAGCTGGACAGAAACATCCTCAGAAATGATTAATCCAGATGGGGATAGGAGATAGCAATCCCTTAACTATGTTATGTGTATAATAGAATCCAACAAACACATAAACAAGCCCATAGTGATTGATATTGATTCAAGAGTGATAAATGCAGGGAGACAAGAGCTTCGGGGGGATGGGGGGGGTTAATATCCAAAGTCATCCTGCTGCGAGGCAGTGACGACACCTCAGCAGCAGCAGGCACCCTTGCAGTGGGATCCTGACTTCTCTAATGAAAGGAAACAAAGTTCATACACAGACCAAAGAAGATGAGCCACATCTTGTGGATCTAGAAGGTTAGATACTGGTCAAAAGGGATGAAAACTTTAAGACAGAAGGTGGACGCAAAAGAAAGAGCTTCTCACAGCCAGATGTGGAACCATTTAAGCAGTAAAATAAACACGGTACTGGGTTTCACACTGTGAAAACACAGCTATACATGAACCATACCACTACATGTAAATAATCAAATATGTAAATAGGAGAGAGACGAACGGTGCTTCTCAAAGCAGATTCCCTCTAATAGAGGTACAGAGAAAGAGGGACATGTTATAGCTACAGACAGGGCCTACAGGGGAGATTAAAATCAGGTCAAAGTTTAAAGAGAAGGAGCTTTGCACCCTGACATTCCTCCTCCCAAGATATTTATCAATTGAGAAGGCACAGAAAATAGTGTTAGAGGTGATATCTGGCATCTTAACTGAGAGCCCAAAGTCGGAATAGGCACTGACAAGACAGATCACGAAGCTCGGATACGATGCACACCACCATTTCTGATGTATTCTTGTAAAAATTGCACAGGCTTCTTCTAACAGGAGAAAGAGACCAAGACTGAGAGCCATTTAATACACAAATGAGGAATATTCTGGGAAAGTGTGACGGACACAAGAGATGAGGGAAGGAGGCCCTCCCACTAGCTGAGGAGACTAGACAGAAACAGCAACTGAATGCAGTGTAGGACCCTGGAACTGAAAAAGAAACCTGTGACGGAACTGACGAGGATTTAAACACAACCTTGGGTTTAGCGCCTACTGCCCGCTGCTAATGCCTGCTGTCTGTCTGTGCTGCAAGCAGCATGGGGAGCAGAAGGCACTACGTTAGTCTTATGACTTCACTCCTAATCTAAAGCTAGTTAAAAATCAAGTTTAAAAACAACAGTGAGGAACAAAGTACTGTACAAAATGGTTTTCACTGTCAAAACTGTAGTGTCTTACAGTAGTCACATAGCACAAAATACTGTCAACCACCGCAACCAAGAAATAAAGGCAGAATTACAAGGACACAGCTAAAGTTCCATGAATGCCTACGTACATTCCCACATGCCTAACTCTGCAAGGAAGACAGCAGCAGCATCAACAGCATTCAGATGATGGAATAAGGAAGTCAAAAACTCGTCTGAGGAAACGATAAAAACCCAAGAGCTGGAGTTCAAGGCCAGCAAACCAAAGCCTTGAACATGATCTGAAACTCTACAATCTGAAAGCACACAGACACACAAGGTGTCTCTCGGCAGCCGTGCTATGTGAGTGACACATGGTTTCCATGAAAATAACCTGTTCATGAAGCTAGTCATCTCAATAAGCTATGCAATTTAGGTTTAGATTTCAAATGGAGGCAAGGTAAAAAGGATCTCTGTGAGTTCAAGGCCAGCACAGTCTACATAGCAAGTTCCTGGATAGCAAGGCTACAGAGATCCTGTCTCAAAAAAGCAAAAATATATACATACTTATAGTGTTCACTTACGTGGTCTATAAAATATAAAATGATAAACACATTATAATAATGTAATTACTAATGATTGGTGTTAGAAGCTGGAATGGAGTTACCCTTGCCTGTGTGTGAGCAGCAAGCAGAGACTAAAGGGGCCACAGAGGCTTCTGGAGTTCTGCTGTGTGTCTTCAACTGAGTGCCAGTAACAAATGCCACCCCTTGTAAAAATGCTGCACACTATGCAATCAGGATACACACACTTTCCTGTGTACATTTTATACTTCAGTACACGGGGAAGAAATGCCTGCAGGCTCTTGATCTTGGTCACTTAACTGTCATTCTTCACCTGTCAAGTCAAGGCCCTTTCTTACCTCATAGCACACTTCTCCACCCGAGTGCCACAGCAGACATTTTTCCAATTAAGACAAGCTCCTTCCACAGCGGTATGTGATAACAGCCAACGTTACTTACTGCTACAGCGGTATTCAACTGGGTTCACCACAGACAGAACTACACATCTCAGAATGAGTTCCTACTGTTCCTTTCAGAAATGGCCACTCTTACGATTTGGGGAGTATAATAAATTGGAAACAATTATTAACTTTATTATAAATTAAAAATCATAAGTTTAGTTTAGCAAAATATCTGAGAAGAGTGTTTCTTGAGAGGAGACCATGAGTGTGGTGGAATGACAGGAAAGAACATCCCCAAGTTACAGAGTACTCCCAGCTAAAATCTTCACGGAAGGATAGTAATGCGTACTCACCTGCGGAATCTGGGTGCTCTTCCCACATCCCGTTTCTCCAACAATCACCACGGTCTGATAATTTTCTACCAAGTACAAAATGTGGTTCCTAAGCTGGGAGAGAGTAAAAAGACATTGTAGGGAACCGCGCTATGTCTCAGAAGACCCAAGCAAACAAACTTCAACTCTGTGAAATAAACTGTTTCCGAGGAAGGTGAATTTGCTCCAGCTCTCAGAGGCCACTGGTGCCAGCATGAACCAAGGTGTGGACGTAACACTTGTAGTGCGTGCTAACACTCTCGACTCTCCAATTAAAGACTGTCACCTGTACGAAGTAATACTGCAGGTATATTAATACATGAACATACACACACACACACACACACAAGGTAGTAAAAATCAAGCATGACGGTACACGCCTGTGATCTCAGAACTTACAAAATAGAGACAGGAGGATCAGGAGTTCAAGATCATTTTCAGCTACACCACAAATTCAAGGCCAAGCTAGGCTATATGAGACCCTGGCTCAAAATCACAACAAAAAAAAAGTATACAAACCACATTTGCTCCAGAACTGTCTACTACAGCCAAAACTTGTAACAACCTAAATGTTCATCACAACAGGTGTGTGGTTAAATCAGTTATGAAACAGACTAGTGTGAATGGTGTACATGTCTGTGCACAGTGTATGCACATGTATGTAGGGGTGTGCACAACAGTTCACATGTGCAGAAGGACACTGGGTGTCCTGCTCTATCACTCTGTACCTTATCCCCTTGAGACAGGGTCTCTCACTGATCTTCGAACAAGGCTGGCAACAAGCAAGGCCCCATCCTTCTGTCTCTACCATACACCCCATGACACTTTAGTTACCAGCACAGCCATGGCCATGTACAACTTGTTCTGCGGATGCTAGGATCCGAACTCAAGTCCTCATGCTTACATAGCAAAAGCTTTTTCCCACTGAGCATCTCCTGGTACCCAAGTACTTATATTTTAAAGAAAGGTGGTAACAGTGCTGCATCTAGAGAGGGTAAAAAGGTGAGGAAAGGGATGTGAAGAACTTGGGTTTTATACATCACGTATGCATTACCTAATTAAAAAATACATTTTATTTATTATCATAGAAAAATAGCAAAACCAAAGTACACAATAAAACATCCACAGGTAACTGAGCCTCCTATGACCACTCAGTGGGAGCAGGCTTACCCACTAAAAAGCCCCAGAAAATCCTAGTGTCCTGTGTGCTTAACTTGAGAAGACATTTCTGAACTCATGGTTGATTACAGAGGTTCCACTGTGCCTTATTTGGAAGGAAACCAGCCTGGGGCTCCCTCTGATCAGGGTTCAGCTCATCTATTGGCACATGGCTGAGGTGTTTGGTGGGCATACAAGGTGGGGTGCTGACAGGTTCCATTTAGCAAACAAGGTCCTGGTTATTAGGGGCTTCTAAATTTGTTATACCTGGATATAGATATGAGTCCTAAGGCCCTAATGGGAAAGTCTTCAGGGAGAATTTGTTAAAATTGAAGATTACCAGTTCTACTGTGCACGTTTCTAAACAGTGGAGCCAGGTAGAACCCAGGAATCTGCATTTATACACAAGCCCACACACAAATAAATCAAGAAAATACAATAATTAAAGAAAAGAAGAAGAAAGAAAAGAAAGTTTCATGTGATGGCACACACCTTTAATCACAGCACTAGGGAGGCAGAGCCTGGTAGATTTCTAAGTTCGAAGCCAGCCTGGTCTACAGAACAAGTTCCAGAATAACCAAGGCTACAGAGAAACAATGCCTCAAAAATAAATAAATAAATATATAAGAGAGAAAGAGAGAGAAAAGAGACAGGAAGGAAGAAAAGAAGGAGGGACGGAGAGAGGGACGGGAGGAGAGAGGAAAGGAGGGAGTGAGGGAAGAAAGAATGAATTGATGAATGAATGGATGAATGAATGAACATATGCTCTACTGGAGAAGACCTATGAAGACCCCATGCATCCAGGTGTGATGGCACACACCTGTAATCCCAACACTTGGGGGGGAGGCCCATTGGTCCAGGTGTGGTTTAGCACTGAGTTCAAAGACAAACAGCCCTTCAGTGTGAGTGCCCTTGGATGCAAAGCTAGAGGCTGGCCTAGGAGGCACAGGAGGAGGCTGCATCTGTAGAAAACCAGACAGCAGCACACAGGACTGCCCTGGACAGGAACCAAGGGCAGTGACTCCAGCTTCGTGTGCTTTAGCCTAACGTGGACAGACACAACAAGAAGATGGCTAGCATGGAGACAGGAAGAGACAGGGAAGTACTGTCGTCAGGCTTAGTGAAACTGGGAAGCCAGTGAGGACAGGTGTGAGCTTCAGACAAGGGAGCTGGCAGGCACAGACACCTTTCACAGCAGTGCCCATACCTCAGAGAGAACGACAGCTACAGAGGGAAGTCAAGGGGAGGTTGCCTTGGAAACGGGCTGGGGAGATGACCGGAGGCTGCTTCAGTCAGCTGTCCACGGTGGCTGTGACAGTGCTGGGATCAAGACCAGGAGCTCACCACGCTCGGCCTGGCTCCACCACAAGCTTCAGAAAGCTACCTTTATATTTCGTCTGAACAGGAGAGAAGCTGAAGGAGCAACACCGTCTTTTCACCTTCTAATTCAGTCTTTAGCATCTCAGAGTCCAGCAGCTCTTAGGCTCTGCCCTGCCTTTTATCGCAATGCACGCGTCTCTCCATCCCTCAGCTGGCTCAACTTGTTTTAATTAAGGTTTCATTTCACTTATATGACAGTTAGAAAATGATGAGCAGTCAAGAAAGGTCAACATAAATACTCAGTAAACAGTCACTTCCTTATTCTTGGGTACTTATGTCAGGTACCATATAAATGCCACAGGTGACCTCGGACATCCTGACAGCAATCCCACAAGAAGGTGCTATTAACACATAGCACAGATAAGGAAATGGAAGCTTATGATGGTGAAGCAAGGTGACCTAGCGAATGGTGAAACAGGGTGGGGCCCTGAAGTCTACTCCAGAATCCACTTCCTCGTGGCTCAAAACCAGTTCCCTTCCAGACAGGAGGCCAGCCTGGTCTACAGAGTGAGTTCCAGGACGGCCAGGAATGTTACATAGAGAAACCTTGTCTTGAAAAACAAAAAAAAGAAAAACAAAAAATAAATAAATAAAAATGGTGTCCTTCAGTGGTGAGAAAGCAATGGTAAGCTTATCTCATGTCCTGAGGGTTCCACCCACATATCCCAATCATATACAATGGATAATGTCAACTGAGGAAAAAGCTCAGACTCTATCAGAGAGACTAAAATGTTTAAAGTCACCTAAAACACCAAGCAAAGCAACTTAGCTAGATTACAAAGGCTGCTGTTCCACATGTGGAGAAAGAACACATCATGGAAGGGAAGTACCAGCAGGGTCTAAGTCAAAAGAACCCCCAAGTCTAAGAACTCACTGACTTAGTAGGGATGGTGGCACATACCTGTCATCCCAGCAACTCAGGAGCCTGAGGCAAAAGAATCCCAAGTTCAAAGCCAGCCTGGATTACAGAGTGAGTGCAAGACCAGCCAGGCTATTTAGCAGGACCTTGTCTCAAAACATAAACTAAAAGGGTTGGGGATATGACACAGGTCAGGGGTTGAACACCTGCCTGGCACATCTGGGATTAAATACTCGGCACAAAAAAAACAAAACAAACAAAAAACAAGCCATGTCATCTTCCACCCAGCTCTGTCCAGCAGAGACAGGCATGCACGCTACTGACCATGCCGATCCAAGCCATTCCAGACACTTAGCATCCTCATCGGAGGCTGAGACCAGTATTACCAGCGACACTCAGCTCACCTCTGAGCCTACTTTCTGACTGCAAGGGATCTCCCACGTGGAGCTGCCAACAGACCCATCAACAGTGTCCATGGTACTAAAGAACCTTGGTCACCATAGACAAGGAGGTTTGAGTGTACTCAAGTTTACACTTTGGTCTCTTGCAAGCTGAGTACCCGCCATGTCATGTGCCCTCGTAAAGCGGAGTGTCTGATAGCCTCACCAAAATCCCAGCACTGTCTCATTAAGGACTGCCAGCACTAACTGATCTCTTCCAAAAGGAAACTCTCAAATTACCAATTAACTATGTTAAACATGTCTTTTAAAAGAAAGCAAAAATTGGCCATATGTTAATAACAGGTTGACTCAGGATTCACAGAAGTTCACTGTGTTACTGTGTCATTTTCTGTATCTAAAGTTGTTCATAATTGAAAGCAATTTCCTATTTCCTAACATGCAAGATCTAAAAGAAAAATCTTAAGGACTTCCCAGTCTTAAAAGGTTTATGTTCTTTCCCCCTCTGACTCCCCCAAATGCAAAAACACACACACATTCCCATGCTTGCACACATGTATGCACACACACACACTGGAATGGGATGGGAGTTCCTCTGCCTCACTATGACTTATAGAACCATTCAGTGACAGTCCAGTTCCTCCAGTGACAAGCTCACGGTATAGGGCACAGACAAACCGTACCTTGAACACGGGCAGTTTTTGTCGTTGCTGCTCTATGGAGAGGGCAGCATAGGGATTGTAAATGATGGTCGTCCCAGAGTTCTCAGCTACACTTTGTCTCTCTTCAGAGATGCTGACGCCTGGCCCCTCTGTACCTGCAGCAGAAATGTTTTTTTTCAGATTCTGATGTAGTAAACAAAAACAGGTGTGTAAAAGACAGATATACAAAAGAAACAATGCTTTTGATTTCAAGCTACTAAAAAGTATTAAACTTTGTGGTTTCAAAAAGTTAAAAAAGAAGAGGAGGAGGAAGCAGCAACAGCAGCAGCAGCTAGGGAGGTGCCTGTCAGAACACCAAAAAAGTCCCTGAAAGTTTCAGTGCAGAGTCTAGAACAAGGAAGATGGAAGTCCTGCCAAATTCTGAACAGAAGAGAAAGGAACCCAGTGGGAATCTGCCAAGGCCAAGGCCAAAGCCTGGTCCTGACAGACAGCAAGACTCAGACAATAGGAACCAGGGGCTCAGGAAGCCATGGCTTCCCCCTCCCTCACCTCTGCACCTCTTGACAACCTTCCAGCTGGGGGTGATTTCTCCACAGGCTGCTGATGGCCCAGAGTTATCCAAGCACCCAGGAACAAGACAGCCTGTGCGAATGCTTCACAGTGGGCACTGCTCTAAGCACTAGAACCCAGCCCTGGGCAGCACGGGTGCAGGCTGACCCTCACAGACTCACTGCCTCTCACATGCTGCCTCCCAGGAGAATGTAACTTGGTACAAGAATGATAGGGAAGTGCCATGGAGTGAAAGGAAAGGGACTTCCAGTGCCAAGTGTACAATGTATAGGGCAGTGAAGGGGGCTCTTTATACTGGACCATGCGGGACTCCCTTCCCCCTTAGGTAGAAGGCCTAATGCGATCCACCTACCACAGTGATAGCAGCTGCACATGACCTAGAGTAGTTACATGGAAATGACCGTCCCAGAAACACCACAGGGTAGATTAAAAAGCAGACAACCAGCCACAGTATCTAGCTCAAAGCATGACAAATGGAGAAGGCAGAACCCACCGAGAAGTATGGGCTCCATATGATCAGTTTCTGTTGCTTTCATTACCAACTTGTCTGTGTGAGCCAAGGGCAGAAGTAGGTTAAGATACAAGTGAGGCTGGAGAGACGGCTCAGCAGTTAAGAGCATTTGCTGCTCTTGCAGAGGACCCAGGTTCAATTCCCAGCACACACACAGTGGCTCACAACCATCCATAACTCCAGTTCCACAGGACCTGACGCCAGGCATGCACAAGGTGCACAGATATACATACAGTCAAAACTCACACACATAAAAATAAAACTAACTAAATAAAACAACAGGAAGGAGGTGGAGAGATGGCTTGGTGGTTAAAGCAGTTGCTCCTCTTGCAGGGGACCTGGGTAAGTTCCCAGCACACACAAGGTGAGTCACAATCAACCGTCCAGTTCCAGAGCTCTAACGGTCTCTTCCAGCTCCATGAGAACTAGGACGTGCACAGTGCACAAAATACACGTAGGCACACACTCAAACATCTAAAATAAAAGTAGATGATCTTTTTAAAGTAAATAGATATGAATTAAATGAGAAAATTCAGCTCAACATAAGGAAGACAGATCTAAATGTCAGAGCTGTCCAGCCACAGAGTGTGCTGCCTCGTGAATCAGGAAAAGCTTCCTAAGTCAGAAGGTTGCACAGCCCCTACTGGGGGCATCTCAAAGATAATCACCCAAAACAGCGACTTCCGAGTCTTCTGATCTCAGAACCTGCAAAGCCACTGGAAGATGGGAGCTCTGTGGTAAGGTTAAAGCAGCGACTCCATTTTATTTACGCTGACTCTTTGGTTTTTGGAGACAGGGTCTCCTGACATATCCCAGGCTGGCCTTGACCTCCCAATCCTGCATCAGCACCAAGTTTTGGGACTAACAGGCATGTGCTACCACACCCAGCTCAATTCTCCATTTCTGAAGGGCTCCAGATGAGATGAAGGCCATGAACTCCCCTCCTGAAGGAAACCGGAGAAAACACAATACATCTGAACAGGAGCTCCGGGTCTGCAGATTCCTGGAACCAATCTCAGGGCTCCAGCAGCTTCATCTCCAGCCCTGTTCCAGGTTCTTCCAGGAACACAGCTGCCAAAGAGCAGGTAAGTGGGGCACAGCTGCCTGCTGACCTTCTGCCAAAAGGCTAACCTTTCTTTTGACGAGAAAAAAGACAGAGCAGGGCCTGGACCAAAGCCTGGGTTGGAGAAGCAGGTTTCCGGTCCTCCACTTACTATTGCTATGCCCTGACTTCTGAACTCTTAGACAAGAAAACTACGGCAGAGAGTACTATATCCTCTTCTGCTGTTTTTGTTCAGAATGCCCCTCTTCCCGAAACATTTAAACCATGCCAATATGCCTGCAGTATCTGAACACTGTTCACTGAACCACAGCTAGCTCACAGCCCCCCGGGGCTTGGTCCCTCTGTCTCTAACCTTACAGCTGGCAGGAACTTTTACAAGAACAGCTGCTGTCATCTGCACTGCCTTTTCTTCTCCTTACAAAAGGCTTCATTCAGCCAAAGAAGCCCAAGGCTGCTCTCCATCCACACACACCCCACAGCCCACTCTGTTTACGGCTGTTTTATGGAAGTGTGTGCCATGCTGCAGGGAGTGGCATTTTTGCAATTTTCACAAGCCATTAATGCTTTCATTTCCCCATCAGTAAAGCAAGGCTGACAACAGCACCCATTTCAGAATCCCTTCAACCTAGGAAGCCAGAAGAGGGTGTTGGAGCTAAAATCATAAACAGTTGTGAGCCATGCAACTTGGGTACTCTACAAGAACAGCGAATGATTTCTGAACCACTGAGCCATCTCTCCTGCTCTACAACACAATTCTTACCATGAATCAAGTTTTTAAAAAAAAATCCTCAAAGCAGCTCAATAAAACTTTTGCAAGGCACAAGGTCAGTCACCATTAAGTACTTGTTGAGGGAGTAAATGAAAATGGATGGGCCCTTCTGACCCATACATGTGAGCCAGCAAATAAAGTGAGCATTTTCTTCTAGAAACCTCAGGCGGGTCGCACAAGGCTAGTTAGTATAGCACTCTCCTATAGAGAGAAGAAACAGTATTTAAGGGCTCCACTTGCACCACCACTGAAATGTTTCAGATGATTATTGTTGCTGTTGATCTAGAGAAGATCTTTCTTGTCAGTTTAGACTTATTAAATGGGAGTCTTGAGCTGTAGCTCAGGATAGCCTGAAACTCATTCTGTAGCCAAAGCTAGCTTTGAGCACTCAATGCTCTTGCCTCAGCTTCCCAAGTGCTGGAATTACAGGCATGTATTAAAACATGCAGAAAATATTTCACTTAAAGCATCAACCATTATTTTCCCATTTGGGAGCCAAGCTTAGGCATGGGTCTGTAATCCCAGCTACTCAGAAGGCTGCAGCAGGAGGATCACAGGGTTAAGGCCTGTCTGGGCTAGGAGAGAATTCAACGCTAGCTGGGCAACTGAGGAAGACCCTGTCTTTAAACAAAAGAAAATCTGACAACTCTGAGTCCATATAACAATGAGGTGGAGTGTGGTACCACATATGCAGGTTGCAGTGCACACATCTCCACTGCACATGAGAAACCCTTCAATCTCATCACACAGTATTCCATTACACTCTTCCCCTTATGTAGTTTGTCTAAAAAGCTCCTGTAGCTATCTGAACCTGTACTTTGAGCCTACAGGACATGCTCATGATTCCACGATCTAGCCTTATACTCAGCTCCAAGAACTTCCCTGACCTGCCTTTCCCACAATCCATTTCGTATCTGGAGCTTGAGTTTGCTCATCTGTGAGAATATCAACTCATCAGAGAGATGTTACTAGTTGATAAGATGCTGTACGTCAAAGTGGCTGGCCCAGAGCTCAGAATGCACCAGGCTACTCAAATCTCACTAAATCAAAATAATATACCTACCTGGCCAGTGGGTCCCCAACGCTGATGCATGCTAGAAGCCCCCCAAAATATTTAAGACATACTGCTGCCCAGTTCCTGATTTCTTGACAACAGTGAAAGGACACTTGAGGGGTTTTGTTTCTATTTGTTTTGTTTCTTAGTTCTCCAAATAATTCAACTATACAGCAAAATTAGAAAAGATTTTTTAAAGATATTAATTAATTAAAAAAAGAATTAACTGTGTCACTTGCTTGTGTTTATTTCTCTAACACTTAGGCACATGGTCAGAATTTTGGGGACCACCTAAGACACCCTTTAAAAGCTGTTCCCTGTTACCTTTTCTGTCTCATATCATTTTCACCACAATATAGTGTATACATACAGACCATCTGTGGTGCAGGTAGAGGAGAAAAAGAAATATATACAAGAAAAAGTAAGGGTGGGGGCTGACACCAGTTAAGAAGCTGTTGCTTGTTTGTTTGTTGTTTTTATAAGAGGCGTGGACAAAAGGAAGTATCCTACATCAGCATGGTCTGGTATGTATGTATGACTTAATAAAAACCTGGCCATGAAAAAATGCAAAATCAAAGGATGCTGTGACGGGATTAGCCTGCAAAACAAAAAGGCACTAGGAAAGAGGGCGTTCACTTTGTGGTAAACATTCAGGCCCTTGGCTAAAACACTGGAACACATTTTCCCTTTTATGAGCCAATAAGTCCGATCGGTACTCCTGACTCCACGCCCACAGGACAGGTGTTCGTACCCGCCCACTTCACAGCTGAGGGGACCAAAGCTCGGAGGGACTGAATGCTTGCTCAAGGTCCTCCAGCTACTGCTACAAGGCAGAGGCAGACTTAAAACTCGGCACTCTGACTTCACAACCTGAGCTTCCAAGGCCGTGAGCGGCACCGCCGACCGAGTCCCAATGCAGCCCCAGGGCAGCAGCAAGACACGCTTAGGCGCTTCGCGATTCCGCATCACTCGAACAAGGTCACCCGCAGTTCCCGCCCGGGATGGGGAGGCCTTGACTTTCTCGGGACCACCGTGGGCTGCAGCATCCACGCGCGCGGAGGAGATGCTACCCAGCCCTCCCCGGTCAGGCCCACGGCCGCTCCCCAGGACCAAAGTCAAGTCGCCGGATCTACCCAGGTTTCCTTTCGTGCCTTACCGGGTTTCCAGAACTTCACAGGTCCCAAGGGCGCAGCCATGCTGGGGTGAAAGGTCACGAAAACGACTCCGCCCCGCTAAACGCGCGCGAGTCCTTCGGGGCTCGAGGGGCGTGGCCCGCGAGCGGACTCAGGCTGGGTCCCTGGGAAGGTGAAGCCACGCCCTTAGTGGCACCGCCCACTCTGGACCACGTGATCGCGGCTTCTTTAGGACGGTCCTTTCAGCGCCTCCCCTTGGCCCACGTGGCGCCGCTCGGCCATATTGGCGGGGAGGTTGGCTCTCCCACCCTGCTTAGGCGCTCTGGGCTTTACACTAACTTCCTGGGCTGCCACTCATCAGACGAGTGTGCGCGGAGGCAGTGCTTCCCTGGTGAATGGAGAGATGCTCATATTTACACGCTGTCGCAGCTGCGACCCTTTTAATCTCTATTTTCATACGGAGAGATAATAATGGTATCTGCCTCCTGCGTCTGATGACTCAGTTAATATTTCTGTGTTCCCAGGGACTTTGGTTTCTTGTTTCCCAGGCGCGGGTAGAGCAGGGATGAACTCTAAGTGAATTAACGCTGGATAAGCAGTAGAATGATGCTTAGTATCAGCAAGTAAAACTGAAATGTTAACAGGCGCCTTCTGATCCTAAGAGAATTGTCGGTAAATGAGAACAGAGGAGTTTATTGGGTTGGAAGATGAGACTGGAAATTAGATCAGTCAGGCCAGAGCATTCATCCAGTGTTCTCTCCAGGTCGACTGTTCATGAATCAAACGCTTGTTTATAATTGCTCATCCAATCCTCCGTCTACAGGGACATAACCCAGTAACATGCATTGTAGGATGCTCCCAAATTCCCAGGCACAGCAGCAAGCTTGGGAAAGATTATACATTTAAAACAAAGAATGGCTAGTTATTGCCGACCTGTAAATATTTTATAAGGGAACCACAAATTAAGAGGCTTTAGAATCTCTACATTTTTAGAGCTCTGAAGAAAATGTGCTTTGTTCTTTGAGGGAAATGGCCAATTATGGAAAGCTCCGGAGAAGGCAAGCAGCCCTGATTCAGAATCCTTACCTTGACCGTCACATGACTCCTGGCAGACATTTGATCTCAGTTGTACAATGAGCTTCAAAGGAGTATTAAATGAGGTGAAGTTCAGAGTATCGAAGATAATACGAGGGAGGCACTGCAGGCACTAGGCGATATTAGCTCTCACTGGCTCAACTCCGAGAGCAAATACACCAAGTGAACGAAGTCTGAGTTTACCTCATTTTTCCAGATTTGCTTTGTTTCCTTAATAATTAAAGTTGAACAAATGCTGATCCTTCAGTGGAGAATATCTCCATCTATGGCTTAAGACCTTCAAATCCTTGAAGGAGCATCACTAGGACCCTTCAGTGTTCACTTCCAAACGTTCCCCCTGTGGACTCAGGACTTACAAGCCCATGCTTTTATCATAAGATTTGTGTAGTTGTACTAAAGTTACTCTGCCTCTATTATCATGCTGGGAACTTCTTTCTATATTTTTAAAATTATTTTATGTATATAGATTTTGCCTGCTTGTGTGTCTCTGTACCAACTGTGTGTCTGTGCCCATGAAGGCCAGAAGCAGGTGTTGAAGCCCCTGGAACTGGAGTTACAGAGTGTGAGCCACCAACTCGGTGCTGGGAATCAAACCTGGATCCTCTAGAAGAACAGCCAATGCTCTTAACTGCTGAACCAACTCCTCAGTCCAATGCTGAGAATTTCTTGAAGACAGAATCTTATCATACTTTTTATATGTGTATTGCCAATTGCTCAGTGCGACTTGAGCAAGTACATATTTTGAATACCATGTTTCTAAATTATTATAGCACTATTGGCAGTCTAACCCAGAACTTCATACCAGTGAGCTATAATCTAACCCAGAATCTCATATCATTGAGCTGTAATCCCAACACCAATTCTTCTTTTTTTATCTTTTCATTATACAGAAAATAAGATTTATACATGAAAAATGCCTCTCTGCCTGGGGGGCTATTTCTTTTGTTTTCAAAGGCTGCTTCCTGGGGGATGAGCTACCTTTGGGAGTTAAAGATTCTTGACATGTCATCCTAACAACCTAAATTTGATCCCCAGAACCCACGTAAAGGTGAAAGAAGTTGGTTGACTCCACAAACCTGTTCTCTGATCTATATACACGTATACCTACATGTGGTACATATGTTCATCACACTAATAATAAAATTGAATAAAATATTTCATAAACTTAAAATATTAAAAAATACTGCTTTTCAAGTTTGGAACTCAAGCAAGCCTCCTGCCTCAGCCTTCTGAAGTAGCTAGGACCAAGGTGTGTACCACCAAGGCCAGCTTTATTTCCATGTCTATGTTTTATTATGACTTTCAAAGAAATCTTCCTATTTAAAAAGAGACAACAGATTGGGAGTGCCCAAATTATTACATCACAATCTTGAAGCTGGAAAATTTAATCAACATCTAGCCTAATCTTATAATACAGGTTCATGGAAGTTAAAAAGACTGGGTCAGATCAATGAGGGACTCTGTGTGTGTGTTATGTTTGAGACCAAGTATTACTCTGAAGCCCTAGCTGGAACTCATTATTTTGCCCAGGATGGTCTTGAACCACATGGTCCTCAACCTCCTATGTACTGGGATTACAGATGAGAACTAGATCTCAGGTTTCCTAGTTCCCAGGTTGGTGTTTTCAGCCACAGAGGGGCCAGTTAGAACCATTAGAACTAAGCTCACCAGCATTCACCTGCCTCAGAATGTTCTCAGGGTCCCACTGTCCACCAGGTGGATTGTTTTGCTTCCCCAGACTTTTACTAAGTAATACTGTCCACTCTGATGTTGTGCTTTTATTGTTATAAAAGAGGACTTGTCTCAATAATCTTTCTGGTTAATTTTTTTCCAGAAAGAATGGCCTAAAATAGCTACTCTAAGAGTTAAACTTTTTTTTAAAGACATGCTCTCATTATGTTCTCATTAAGACATGCTCTTCCTGGACTGGCCCCGAAATCATAAGCCTCCTGCCTAAACGTCCCCATTGCATTTTCAATCCTGGCAAGAATGACTGTTTCTTAAGAGAAAATCCAGAACTGATTTGGTTCATTGCCAATAATTCTACAAAAATTTGATCGTTTTGTCATATGGAGGTATATTTTGCAACTTCCAGGTGGCAGATTTTCCCACACATGGCAACTCCTTCATTAGATTCCTGTTTCACAGAAAATGGCAACCTTTCAGACCAACTCTACCTTGCAACTAATCTCTAATGTAGAAAAAGACAAGATCTTCTGAGTGAATTGGGAGCATGGGGATCACGGGAGAGGGTAGAAGGGGAGGGGAGAGGAAAGGAGGGATTGGAGAAAAATAAATAGCTCAATAAAAACAATTTTTAAAGTGCTATTAAATAAAAAAGAGTTTTTTAAAAAAAAAACCTAATCTCTAACACAAGCTGTGAAAGGGAAAAGAAACGACTGAATTTGAACATAGAGGAAAACGTATTGCTATTTGGGCATATGAGACTTGTTTCTGTATGTACTCTCTGCTCTAAAATACTTCTGGAGTATTACATCCGCATTGCCTGTGTTTGAGAAGCATAGGACTTAAGAGTTGAAATTTTATTGCATTTGTGAATGCAAGTATAGAACACCCAGTTCATGGTCTTTTGAATCCTATTCCCCATGCAGGGATGTCCTTGCCCAGCCTTGATGCAGGGGGAAGAGCTTGGTCCTGCCTCAAAGTGTATAACTTGCCTTGTTGACTCCCATGGAAAGCCTGCCCCATTCTGAATGGAGGAGGAGCGGATGGGGGGATAGACAGGAGGTGGGAAGAGGGAACTATGTAAAATAAATGGTTGGTATGTAAAATAAATGATAAAAAAATTTAAAAGAAAGAAAACCCAGCTTGTAGTCACTTCAGCAAAAATGGCTCATGCAGCTGGGCATGTTGGCTCACACCTGTAACCCTAGCCCCTGGAAAGCTAAGACAGGAGGATTTCTAAGAGTTGAAGTGAGATCCTGGTCAACCTGGACTACAGAGTGAGACCATGCCTTAAAAAAAATAAGTGAAAAAAAAGGAGTTCATAGATACTAAAAACACCAAGAGTATCTGACTTAAAGACATGGCTACATCAGAGCACATGCAGCATAGGCAGAACTCTGTGTTCTGCCAGTTTCTCACTCAGATGTAATGCAGCAACAAGATGGCCATATCAAGGTCCAAAACCCTTTTAAGCATTTCAGAAGAAAATTCCCTAGCAAAAATATCTCTAACTGCCCTGTGTATCTCTCGCTGAATTAATCAGTGGGGCTAGGGAATATGATAGACTGGTTAGTGTAGGGCTAGATCACATGATCCATCACCAGAGTCAAATGTGGCCAGCCTCACTAGAACCAAACAGGGAAGTGGGGACAGAATGGTTTTTTAGAGAGACATCGTGGCATGAGATTACCAAAGGATCAACGAATAAAGCCAAAATAATCTATGTCTACCACACCCATGTCTGCTTCACTGGAGCTGCCAGCTTCTCAAGAAGCCAGACCAGAAAGATGTCCCTTACACTATGCCAGGATCTCCTCTTGAGAGTCTAAGGCGGGTCTTCTGCGATTGTAGTACCATATTCAAATGTGCCAGGCTTGTTGGCTTTGCACACCAGCCATGATGGTGTTCTCCCCCTTCAAGGATCTGAGTGCAGCGTTGTGGAGAAATCCACAGAAAAGGCACTCAGCAAGCAACCACATGAGTCTGTATTGTGCTATGTGCTGACTGGGCTTGTGTCAACTTGTCACAAGCTAGAGTGGGATCTTCAATAAAATCTGACCATAAGCCATTTTAATTTCCGATTGACAGGAAGGGCCCAGTCCATTGTGGGTGGAGCCATCCCTGAGCTGGTGGTCCTGGGTTTTGTGAAAAAGCAGGCCGAGCAAGCCATAAGGAGCAAGCCAGTAAGCAGCACCTCTCCGTGGCCTCTGCATCAACTCCTGCTTCCAGGTTCCTGCCCTGTTTGAGTTCCTATCCTGACTTCCTTCAGTGATGAATAGTGGTGTGGAAGTTCTCCCCAAGTTGTTTTGGTCATGGTGTCTCAATGGAAGTCATAGAAACCTTAAGACATGATAGCTTTAGGAGCCTGTGATTCTGGGAGCTGGATGGGTCGGGAAAGGCCTCCTTAGGCCAACAAGATACTTTCTGGCTAGCCTCAAAACTGGGACACTCCTAAGACTGAAAGGGAGTGTTAGAGAGATGGGATCTCGGGATAAGAGGCAAAACTGGCAGTGCCAGGCAAACTAGGACACCTATATAGGTTTGTAGCCCAGTGAAACCAGGTTTACCTAAATGCACTCAGTATAAAGTGCATTCATACAGAAACCTTCCAAATATATTCACCTCAATGTTTCTAAAAATTACCGTTTTGGAGTTCAGAAGTAACTTTTTCATTTGATTTTTGAGACAGGGTCTCATGTATCCCAGGTTACTCACAGTGTAGCCAAGCATGATGCCGAGTTCACTATTCTCCCTTCTTCTACCTCCCAAATGCAGGGATGAAGGGTGTGCACCACCACATTGGATTTACAATGCTGGGAATCAAACCCAGCACTCCACATATGAGAATATCCTTGTAAGAAATGAATGCATTCCCTTAGTAGCAGGAATAATTGCTTTCACCTTGCAGACATTGGTGTTTATAAACCAGGTTCCTGTGTCTTCGCTTTGCATATTGTCCTACTACATGAGTCTTGCAGGTCCTCGCATGCACTCTTAGTTTCATGCATGGTTCTATTTTGTGTCTGTGACCTTGACTCTTTCATGAAACGTTTGATTTACACAAGCCTATAGCTTAGGTTTTAATTTTTAGAATTACACTTATTTACTGGAGGCAAGCACATTTGTGCCAAGGTGAATGTGCCATGACATTCCAGTTGATGTTAGAGGACAAACTGTAGGAGTTGGAGGGTCCCTGGAACCAAACTCAGGTAGTCAGATGGGGCAGCAAGCACCTTTACCCACTGAGCCATCTTGCCCACCTGGCTTCCGCTTTCCTTGTTAGCCACTTTAAGTTCCTTCAGTAAAAAGCAACTCTGTAGTCACACTGCCCATGAAGGTGTGGTAGCCATCTCTTCAAAGGATTTCATGTTTTATGAGAGGCTGCCAATCCTACAGACTGGGTCTAAAACCTATATGGAGCTCTAACTCAAACAAATCATTAGTGAGAAAAGAAATGAGGCTGTATTTAAGCACTGAACATTTGATGACAGAAAAAAACTTAATCAGTGTTGCTTATGTATAATATTTGTGATATGGCTATGTCTTTAAAGGTATTTTAGATTTATTTTGTTATGTATGAGTGTTTTGGTGGTGTATATGTATGTTTAGCATGTGGGTGCCTGTGAAGACCAAGAGACATTGGATTCCCCGGAACTGGAGTTAAGGATGGTTGTGAATTCCAGTATGGATGCAAAAAACCAAATCTGGGTCCTCTAAAAGCAACAAGTATTCTAACCTCTGAGCCATTTCATTTTCTGTTTTGTTTTATCTTTTAGAGCTAAATACTGGCAGAAAACATAGCTCAGTTAGACCATTTGCCTGGCATATGTGACCTCTGGTTTGACCCTAGCACTGAGAGAAATAACCCTTCACAGCTTAGTCTCTAGGGGCTGAGTATGACAGCAGGTGGATGGAGTGAGAATTTCCACCCTGCTATTTATCCTTTTCTTTGGGACTGAAGCCAATAAGCAATTGTTGTGGGAGGGGGAGCATGCTTATTATTGAACCCAGGGTCTTGCACATGCTCTATCACTGAACTATATATACCCATCCCTAAGAAGGCCGGTAGACTGATGCAGGTGGTTCAGATCTCACTTGGTCTAGTGGTACTTTCCAGACTAAGTTCTAGAAAGGCTTGGCTCATTCTGAGACTGGACCATCTTCTTAGGATTCCATCTACGTTTTTTTGTTGTTGTTGTTGGAGGGGCGTGTCTATAAATAGCGTTTCACTTTGCAGTCCTAGCTGTCCTGGAACTTACTCAGCTGGCCTCAAACTCAGAGATCTGTCTGCCTCTGCCTCCTAAGCACTGGGACTAAAAGTCATGCACTACCACCGCCCAGCTTTTATCTTCCATCTATCTCTTGCTCATATTTCTAATTTTTGGCAGCACTTTCAGAGAACAATGCCAACTCCTGCCCAGAGAGAAGACAGTGTGGTCAAGAGTGTGTGACGGCCAAGTTCTCACCCCTCAGAGAGATGCTCTGATACCTACTGCACCTGGGTAGTCTGAATAAACTTTTCAATTTATTGGTTTAGAATTTCTCAGAAATGGGGGGTGCATTTATGTACAGGTGTACATCTGTGTGTGGAAGTCAGAGAGCAATCTTAACTGCTATTCCTCAGAAGCTATCCACTTTTTTTTCTTTGAGACAGAATTACTGGAATTCATCAAGTAGGCTAGGCTGGCTGGTCATTAAGCCTCAGGACCCACCAGTCTCTGCCTCCCCAACCTGGGATTTCATGAGACCCTCATGACATTTTTGTGAATTCTGGGGATTGAAATCAGGTCCTAGTGGTTGCAAAGCAAGCACTTTATCAACTAAACTATAGCTTGTGTTTATATAGTGTGTACATGTTCATGTGTGCATATACATTCATGTGGGCGGGCAGAGGTCAATTCCTCATTTTCTATTTTAAAAATTTTATATTTTTGGTTTGTGTATGCACACATATGACACAGCACCTGTGTGGAAATCAGACACATTGCAGGAGTCAATTGTCTCCTCCCACCACATGGGTTCCAGGGGTCAAACTCTGGTCATCAGGTTTGGCAGCAAGTGCTTTGACCTGCTGAGCCTTCTTGACAGTTCCACCCACCTTATTTTAGAGACTGGAGCAGTCACTGAATCTGATTAGGGTTAGACCAGCTGGCTAGCAAACCCCAGAGATCCTCCTTTCTCCACCTCCCCAGCACTGGAATTACAGGTGCATGCTGTCATGCCCAGTTTTTTTACACAAGTCTTCATGCTTATACGGTACTTTACCAATTAAGCCATCTCCAAGCCTATAATGTCTTAAGTGAAGGTCTGTTAAGAATCTTGTAGAACATGGATTTAAAATTTCAATGCAATTTAAATCCATGATCACAATCAGGGCTTTGTGCCTACATTTCTTCACGTGGCTGTTTCTGCATTAACTCCCACTACACAAGCAACAGGCTCTAAGGCCTTTATACTTCAAAGGAAACAGTCACATAGGAGAGGATCTGGACACCTGTCTTTAAGTTCTTACATCATCTTAGGCCAGCTATATGATCTTGAGCAGGCTATTTAATTTCAGCTTGCTTCTACATCTGAAGATGGGATGCCAGCTGTCTAACCTCAGTCACTAGATATCATGAGGATTTAAGGCAGCACATAAAGCAATGTAAGTCTGCAAGATGTATACTCAAGGAGGATTAGCCCAGCAGGTTCACAGCCAGGCATGCACCAGTGTCCTAACATGCTTGGCAGCCACAGACTACAACACTAACACAGCAGATAACCTTGACATGAGGAGTCCTGGAACACTCATGAAAATCTGCAGTGACATTCCTGATCTGCATGCATCAGCATTCTTCCTGAAGACCACACCCTACTTATTGTAGACTTCTGGGCTGGCAAGCCAGGAGGAAGCCACGGTTTAACTCTTTCCTTTTGTCTGTTTTTATGAATGAGACTGACAAAACCAGGATTCCACAATCATACCAATCCTGATTAGCAGGATGTAGGGAACCAGTTACAATAGACTGACACTGGACCAGGAATCTGGGATAATTGTCAGTGTCCTTTCTTGCCCCTACTCTGGGATATGGGATTGCTAAATCGTTGACAATACACCCATCTGATGAAATTGGACCCACTGGGGCCACTAGAGTGAACGTGAACCCAGGAATGCACACCCAGGACTCCTTTGGCAGATAGCCACGGTCCTCTCTGAAGCAGCTCAGTGTTTTTCTTTGAAAACACAAAAGCAGAGACACACACAAAGGCCTGCTATGCTGGCAAGACTCCTCAGGTGCACAGTAATGTTAGTAATTTCGGTTTTCACCATATCAAGGATGGTTTGACCCCAATACCAACTCAAAGTCTTTTAAATTTTTCATGTTTTGTTTTCCAGATAGGGTCTCCCTGAACAGATCAGGCTGGCTTCAAACTCAAACCCTTTTGTCTTGGCTTAAGTGCTGGGATCAGAGGCATATGCCACTACACTAAGCTTTCCTCTCTCTCTTTTTTCTTTTTTTCTTTTCTCAAGATAGGGTTTCTCTGTATATCCCTGGCTGGCCTGGAACACAGAGATCCACATGCCTCTGCCTCCCAAGAGTTGGGATTGAAGGTGTGCACCACCACCCCATCTTCTAACTCTTAATGAATATATTGTCCCCTTTACAATCTGTATCATTTACTTCTTTAACCAAGGCTGTTCAAAAACATAAGTTAAAAAAAGGGGGGGCGGCTGGAGAAATGGCTCAGTGATTAAAGGCACTGGCTGTTTTTCCAAAGGACCCAGGTTCAATTCCCAGCACCCACATGGCAGCTCACAACTGTCTGTAACTCCAGTTCCAGGGGATCTGGAATTCTCACACAGATACATGCAGGCAAAACCCCAACGTAAATAATAAATAAATCTTTAAAAAATCAAACAAACAACAACAACAAAACAGAAACAAATCACACAAATACCTATATGGTACATTTATTTATGACATACCCTTAAAGATAAAGAAAAGGTTGCCAGAAAGAAAAATCAAACCCAGGCCAACAAAAAGTTGTCTAAACTTATTTAATGCTAAGAACACAGTTATTCAAGAAAACGTCAGTTAAGAAACAATATTGTTTAACTTTTAAATATGATTCTGATCCAAAAAAGTGGTGATTCAAAGCACTAAGGGCATGTGAGTGTAACACACACACATACACATACACACACACACATACATGACCAACCCCAAAACACATATGTAGTGTTGAGATATAATATTATAATAGTGCAAAAGGAAAAAAAAAGTATGCATAGTGTTTAAACCAACAGGTGGTTTCTACAGAACACAAATAAAAATATCAATGTCTAGACTTAAACTCAGAGGTGGAAGAGGGTGGCTGGGGAATGTGGAATTTGGTGGAGCAGGTAGTCCTGCTGGCCTGGAGAGGGCTAGCTGAACACAGCAGTCACTGATAGGGGGGATAAAGTGCTATGTCCCTGACAGAAACCACATTTGTAGACGCTCTAGTAAAGCTTCCAGGACTGTAGCTGAGGTAGTGTTCTGAGAAGAGTGTTCTCCTGGACAGCACAGTCAGCATCTGGTTGAGTCGGGACCTGATGCCAGTGAAGTGAACCTGCCGCTCTTTACTCAAATTTCTGAATGAGTCCCTCAGGCACAGATCCAGGTGGGGGGTGCCCAGACCCAGGTACTTGGGGTATTCGGGAGTGTGGAGGTCAGGGGCTCTTAGGGAAATATGAGAACTGACAGAGCTGGCCAATGAGCCCTGGGAAGACATAGAAGAGGATGACCTCAGACTAGAAGATCTCGACACCGACATCCTGGATGCAGGTGACCCTTCTTTAGACTGGGCACGCTGAGGAAAGAAGCTCTCATCAGCTTCAGTCTGTGTGGTAGTGGACTTGGACCACACTGTGGCCTGGGAGCTTGCTGCCCTCGTGACTACTGTGGTTTGGATCCCAACACACGCTACGCTGGAACTGGTCTGTGTTCCCACCTCACTCAGGCTTACTGCAGCCATCTCTTCTCCTGGCTCTGTTTGGGTAGCAGCATCAACCACCTTGCTATCCTCGAGTTGATCCTTGTGGCTGTAGAAATAGTCTTCATCGCTGATGGTAGAAGCCTCAGAGTCATGGTGCTTGGTTTTGGCTCTATCTTCTGGTGGCACTTCTGGGCCCAGGCTGGTCTTCTTGGGAGTACTGGAGAGTCTGGCCAGCCGCATGCACAGCAGATTGCCCAATGTGGGCTCCATTGATTGTGGCTTTCGGTCAGCCAGATGGTCAAACCTGCCACTGTTCTGGAAGTTGGACAGGAGTTTGGAGCTGATGGGCTTTGACTGAGCATACAGGATTCGGAACTCCAGATCAAAAAGTTCAACCACTTGGCCGGACAGAATTACCAAGTTACTGCTATTTAATTTGCCATCGGTCCATGTAAAACTGAAGGATTAAAAACACAAACAAGTAAAGATAAGGGATCTCAGTTTACTTATTTTCAGTAGCTGTCATGTAAGAGTGGCGGCTGTGCTGTCTATGAAATAACAAATACGCATGTCGAAAACAAAGGAGGCTAATAGCTTAACTCTCTCTCTCTCTCTCTCTCTCTCTCTCACACACACACACACACACACACACACACACACACACACACTGTTTGGCTGTTTTATCCTAGGAGAAAGGTATACAATATTTAGGCCAGCAACCTTTTTTTAAAGGGTAGAGAATCAGCAGGAGATGCCAAAGTGGGAAGCTAGTGGCACCTCTTCCAGTTTCTCAAGTGGAGATGGCTACTCCACCAACATGCCAGTGCTCAGCACATTTTATAGCTGATTAGCCTGGTGTTCTTTCCTGTCCAGCACCTCTTCTTCTTCCTCTAGTAACAGAACCTACACTTGTCTCTACCCACAAAACCTTTCATGCACACACTCTAGTTTCAGTGTGGTTCAGGACGGCCAATGTCTGATCCCTGGAATTCATCCAAAGTGCATCTGTGACTCCTCAAGGGCCAAACGGGTTTTCAGAGATGTGTGTCCCTGCTTCAGGAGTCTCTCCCTTTGGGAAACAGCTGCTGCAGTTTGGGTCAGTAAGCAGGGGTCTTTGCCTTCAAAGGAAGAGGGTATCAAAGAATAAAGAGCAAGGCAGAAGTCAGGGACAGTGTTCTAATAAATATTCCTCAAGGCCGAGGGGAGCTATAGTCAGCTGCACCTTCTCACCCTAGCATTGTCTACAGGCTGCTGTCTCACTCTGCACTCTGAGGTAGCCTCCTTACATTGAACTTTGGGCCAGAAGCAAGCAGCACTAATGGGTGACCCTGAAACTCAGTTTCAACTATTCTTGCAACTAAGAACCGTGACTAATACACATGTTGCCTGAGAACTGCTTTGGAGACCAGGAGTCTTTGGAATACCCATGATGGGGTAAGAGAAACAAAGAAGCTACCTGACCTTAGGGCTGTGGCGTGTCCCAACACACGGGAGTATCACTGTCATGGGTGGTAGGACAGTGCATGTGTAGAGGGCAGTTTTTATGTTTATAGGTTTTCAAACAGCCAAAAACCATTCAGTCAAGTTTCATGGGTATAAATTAAATCCACTTTGGGGAATGTGTAAGTCCCCTTGGTATTTACAAATGTCTCACAGAAGGAAGTCTCAAGAGCATGTTGTACGCGATTCTGAACAATGGAGCTACTGTGTGAAAAGGAAGGGCACCCAGAGCTACTACCTCACCTGCCACAAAACCTTGGCTGGCACAAATCCACCAAGGGACGCACACTCTACAAAACTGGGTTTTGTTTTGTTTTTCCAAACTCTGTACCTGCACGTACCACTGGACAATGCAACAGAGAGATAGCCAAGTACACAGCATGGCACGGTGTGAGTAAGAATGGTGTAACTTCCAGAGATCAGCATTGCCAGCTGTTACCTCAACCCTTCCTTCATCTTCCTGCTCTCCACCCAAAGATGCCACTGGCAAAGTGGGACTTCCCAAGGTGGGCCTGGAATATGCCCAGTGCTTTCTAGACTAAAGTACTCATTACAAGGCTTATAGCAACCTTACAGTTAAGTATAAATGAGTAGCTTCAGTCTGAAATGTCCTTACCTTCAACTAAGTTCAGTAGGTGGGGTCCAAGTCCCTGGGAAACTGGGATTTGAGGCCAATTAGCATCCAGTTTTTCCCCAAAGGCCTAGGCCAAGACTTGAATGCTGGAGTGTTAACTGTGGAGTCTCAAGTTTTGTTTAACTTTTACTTTAGTTTTGTGGACCACAGGGAAAAGAAAGTAACTCTTAGCCCATCTACATCCAACAAAAGATGACTATGATGAACCAACACACACACACACACACACACACACACACACACACACACACACGGGGGTGGTGNATCCAAACACACACGTTTATAGAAATAAAAATTGCACACAGACACACACACACACACACGGGTGGTGCTATCAGAAGTGCTCTTGTTGGCAGGAGCAGGCTACAGGGTCTGGACTAACTGGTGAGGCACTGTTCAAAACATACCTGTAAGAGCCTGTGGCCACCCGGATGCTATCAATCAGTGTGAACTTTTCATGAACCTTCCCAACAACCTTTGTTCCTGACCTTGCATAGTAGATATTTCCTGTAATAGTCCGCACTGTCATCAGCTGTGGGGCAGGGAGTAGGAGGAAAAAAATAAAATCAGCGACCAACACAGTGACACTGTCCAGCGGGCTGAGCTTCCTGCTCCCCAACACAGTGACACTGTCCAGCGGGCAGAGCTTCCTGCTCCCCTACACAGTGACACTGTCCAGCGGGCAGAGCTTCCTGCTCCCCAACACACCTGTTTGCAGGAGCTTAGCATAGGGTCACCATTGAGCGACAGCACACATGATACACTAGTCAGACACTGCTCAAGTAATGTTACTTCTGCATCTAGCCCATCTTTTCCTATGTAGAGAAGAGGTCTTTTATCATCCAGGCTGGCCTTGGACATGCAATCCCAAGTGCTGGGATTACAGGCCTGCACCACCACATTTGGCTGATATTTAGAGATCCTTAGCTCATGTGTGCATGTACTATAGAGAACATTTGCTTTTTGGAGGAAACCAATAGAATCCAAGAAATGATTATGAAACAAAAGCAGGGGAGATAAAATAATCAAAGAACATATGTTAGTAATGAATAACATTTGGTAAGGATTGACAACTAAGCTGGCACTTCTCCTCTTTGTTTGTTTCACTGCATCAATAAGGAATAATGGCCTACTTCACTTACTTCCACATTGGAAAGGGCTTGAAGCTGTAATCAGGTCAAGTCTCTAACACACCATGTAGGGATTAATCAGCCAGTTCACATCTCTTACAGGTACACAGTAACCAAAAAGGTACACTATGTACACATGGATGCACAATTATTCCCATAGAGATGACACATACAAATGCACACATAACGGCATGCAAAATATGAAGACAATCTTGAGCAGAATAGAAGTTGTATATCACTATAAATCTTAAAGTGCTTGTCATGTAACCTTGACAGGCTAAGTTCAATCCCTGGAACCCAAGTAAACATAGAAGGAGAGACCTGACACACAAAGTTGTCCTCTGACCTCATGTGCATTGCACATACATCACACACAATGATAATAATAAATTTCACATTTTAAGTAAATGTTTAGGATCATTTGAATCTTTTTTATTCTATAGAAACAGAGAACCTCTCCCATGTACCACACTAAACAGCAGAGGTGTGAGGTGTATTTCTTGCCCTCAAAAACTAGAGAAAAAAGTAACTGATGACTGAAATCCTAAGCAAGACACCACATGAAGCAGAGGAGGGAGACCCATGTCTGTAGAGTCTCAGCATGAGCAGTCACAGCAACACTGTTCCTAACAGAGCCTAGACTATGACACAACCACACCCTGTGACACTCAACAATAAAACAAACACATTAAAAAGGAGCAAGCTTTTGAAACATTTAACTTACATGGTGCTCAAAAACATTGATCCAAGGGCTAAAAGCCAATCTCAGAAAGACACACACTGTAGGATGTGACAGACTAACACAGACATGAGTGACATGACCTCTGAGGTGAAGTATGAGGGTTATCTTTGTGGTAGCAGAGCAATTTTCCTTCCTTCTTGACAAGATCTGTCTATGTAGCCCTGGCTGGCCTCAGATTCTCAGATCCACCTGTCTGTCCCGAGTGCTGTGATTAAAGGTGCGCACCTACAGTTCTACCTTCAGTGGGCAACAAAAGGCACAGGTACACAACACCACTTCCAGGTTCCAGCTCTGGACTGTCATATAGTGCAACAAACAAATGACTGGGAAGCCAGGTAAGACATACATGGTACTCCCGGGCTGTCTGCGGCTCTGCGATTCTGCCATTATTGCCAAATAAGACATTAAAATTAAAACCTAATGTCTGGACATACAATCATGTCTTTGGTATTCTTATCAAAATGCATAGGAACTGAACTACAGGGAGTAATAGGATAAATACAAATTTACAGAACAATGGCTAGTGTTCTCCACAAGTGTCCGATGTTAAACCACAAAGGTGGAGGTTAAGAGCCAGGGAGACTTCACTAGTGGATGCAAGGTACCCTGCTGGACTGGATCCTGGGCTACAGAAGGGGCAGTAGTGAAACAAAGCTGAGATTCAGAAGGTGCAGAGATAAGATGGTGCTAAATCTAACTGACTTTTTGTGGGGCTGGGGGCCTAAGAGAGGGTTTCTTTGTGTAGTCCTGGCTGTCTTGGAACTCACTCCGTAGGCCAGGCTAGCCCTGAACTCAGAGATCCGCCTGCCTCTGCCTCCCACATGCTGGAATTAAAGGCATGCGCCGCCACCACTGCCCACTGAGGCCAGTGAGATAATAACATTTGAAGAATTTGAACACAGAACATTCAGAAATTCCCTATATTACTGCTGCAGTTTCTTAAATCTTTAAAAAGATGATTTTTAAAAGATTTTAAATTATGGGTATCTATGTGTGAGTATGTGCACATGAGTGCATCAGATACCCTGGAGTTAGAAGTACATGTGCTTATGAGACATGCATGTTGGGACCCAAACTCAGGTATCCATCTCTATAACCATTCATAAATCTTAATTTCAAGGTAAAGTTTTTCTTTAAAAACTGGAATATTTCACAGATGAGCACATGAAATTGGCTGGATGGAGTAGGTGATGGAGTAGGTAGATCAACACACAGTGAGCATAAACACAGCCTACCTGTAGGGCTAGAGATGGCTGTATCCTACCTTTAACATAGCTGAATGTCGTGGAAGCCTGTAATTGTGGACACAGCACTTCTGAACACCTGTCCATGAATATGCAGCCAGATTCTTGTAGACAGAGTGACTCAAAATACTGAACCAATCAGAGCCCAGGGTAGGAGGAGCTTCTGAGAAGGGCATAGACCCACAACACAGAAAAGCCTAGGAGGGAAGCTGGTGCCTACTTAGGAAGGAGTTAACCTACTATAAAGACAAACTGTCTTTAAACTTCCTGCAGAGGCTCTAGACCACCATGAAGGCAGCCACCAACAAAGTCAGCAATCACTCCTGGGTTTCTGCCTTGTTGATAAAGCAGAGCAAATGGCTTTGTCACAGCTGGGACAGTTCTGTCATTGTTCTGCTGCTGAGACTCGGCCTAATTACCCAAGAGCACCTTGAAATTATACCCTGGCCCCTTCCACAAGAGCAGCTGTGGCCTAAATACCTGGCTAGACGGCAGTGATCTTTACCATGCCCAACTGGCATCTTCCTTGGCCCTCCTGGACTTATATTCAAGCTGACTGCTGAGTCACACGGCTGTCCCATTTGAGTCTCAAAGCCCAATCCTACCTGTATCATGAATTGCCCTGTGGTATAAATGACAAGCTAGTAATGACCTTATTCAGCAAACCTTGGTTTGCTTATTAGGAAAAGCAGTCAGCAGGCGCTCTGGAGGGATGCTAAAGAGATGAAATTTTGTAAAAACCTATCTGTCTGTTTACAAGGCACTAAGTCAGGGCCTCTCACAGAGGCCTAGAGGAGCAAAGGCTGACTTCTCTGCTGAATGCTGCATTCCTTGTGCCAAGAAGTGCCTGGCAGCATGATGATGAATTATGTTCTGACCTTCCCAAGTTGCTCCATTCTTTAGAACATGAATTCTATAACAAATGCCTCTCTTACCGCATTCCCAAAGAGACTAGGCCAGGGCTGTGGCCTTATATCGAGATACTGAACTATTCTCATGCCCAGAAAAAAGGACATAAAACCTGGTTCTGTTGTGAGCAGCAGTGGGTGACAGCGACTGCACACATGGGGTGAGAGGAAGGCAGACTGAGTCAAAGCCTGGGCCATGTTGTAGCTGTGGACTCCTGGGCTCTTGATCTCACCATTTCCTGATCCACAATCAGGACCACAACCTGACAGGGCCACCATGAGCGTGAGCGCTATCACATCTGTCAGAGCAGTGAGCAGTGCCAGGCACAGAAGGAGAGCTCCAAGATGGTCTCTGTGGCTAAAAGTAGAGTCACCTGGAGCCATGGTGGCAGGTGGCAGCAGTCTCCAAGCACTGGCTTGGCTACAGCTGGTCTGTACTCACTGCTGGGAAACCTGAGAGCAATTTTGCCTTTTTTTTTTTTACAATGGCTTAATGGAGATGTAATTCATGCACCACAAAATTCACCTGCTTAGTGTGCAGATCTACACTTTTATGGATACACAAAACTATTTCCACAGTTGTAGAACTTTCTCATTACCTGTACCCCTTTAGCTACAAACCTACCCAGCCCTCTATCACATGCCCCCAAACTTGATGCTAATCTATCTTTCTGTCTCTACAGATGACCCTGTTCTGGTCTTCGTATACATGGGATCCCACTGCATATGATCATTTCTGTATGACTTCCTACACTTACTATAATGTTTTCAGGTTCACCCATGCAATAGCATGTGTCAGCCCTTCAATACTTTTGAAGGGTGAATATTATTCTATTGTTTTGAAGAGCTAATGTACTGTTTATTAGCTGATGAAACTCCCAGCATCTATGAACAGACATGTCGCTGTGTGTGTTTCTCTCCTCTTGGGTAGTTACTGAGGAATGGAACTGCAAGGTCACGGCTGGTG